>SPJY01000659.1:1374104-1413783 GCA_005191435.1 Raddia distichophylla | reverse complement strand
GCTCATTGTCATGGGGCGATAGGCTGCGGATTGCAATGGAAACAGCCAAATCTCTTGCCTATATTCACTCGGCTGTATCGTTTCCTATCATACATAGGGATATAAAGTCTGCAAACATACTTCTGGATGATACTCTGACAACAAAGGTTTCGGACTTTGGAGCTTCGAGGTATATTCCGATGGATAAAACAGGGGTAACAACGGCGGTGCAAGGTACGATAGGGTATTTGGACCCCATGTACTTTTACACATGGAGGCTCACGGAGAAAAGTGATGTTTATAGTTTTGGTGTTGTTCTGGTAGAGTTATTGACTCGAAAGAAGCCCTTTTTGTATATGTCTTCTGAGGGTGAAGGTCTTGTAGCGCACTTTGCGACCTTGTTTACCAAAGACGATTTAGTGGAAATACTAGATCCACAAGTCAAGGAGGAGGGAGGCAAAGAAGTAGAAGGAGTAGCTGCTCTAGCGGTACTATGTATAAAACTAAGAGGCGAGGAACGGCCGACCATGAGACAAGTGGAGATGGCATTGGAAAACATTCAAGCATCAAAGAGGAATGTTTTAGACACTGTTCTGGTGGACGAAACTCTGAATAACTGTTGTACTTCTAATTCCGTGTTAGGTGAAAAAGAAAGTAGTAGCACGGAAGGATGGAGCAGGCAATATAGCTGGGAGGAAGACTCCCAGACGACCATCATGTGACATATTTCTCGCCGACCAATCTAGATTCTTTCATATGATGAGGTGTGTATCATAATATCTGTTTTGTCTCTACACGGTCTTGTCGGATGCAGTCTCCCTCCATGTTCAAAATTATTGTGCAAGTGTGTGATAGTTTTTTCTCCTTCCTAGAATTAAGAATTCATGATTTTTATATTATATACGTGCCATGCACACACGGTATCACCGCATACGTGATCCCATGTGGTCATGCGTATTAATGTCCCTGGCGCCCTTCCTAATCGCCTCAATAATGTTGTATAAATTGGTAGCTGAGATATGGAAGGTCATCCGATGATATGCATTGTACTTTGTGATCATTGAAATATATCTAATAATTGTCCATCTACCATGGTGTTGACGATCAATTTTTATAACTTTTCATACACTTCCGACTGTCGATATAACTCTCAAATGAAGGAACATGGACTAAAATTGCGCAAATTAACAAAGTTTCATAAGTTTTGGTAAGTTTGTGTCTCCAGGAACCTATTGAGAAAAATTGAACCCAAATGGGAAAAAAACCTCGGTCGGTCGACAGGGCTAGGGCCGACAGATCGGCACCTGGTCCAATCCGGGACTGTGGTTTCTCCTGGGATCCTAGAAGCACAAAAGGAGGCCATCCCAAGTCAGGATTGTGCTTTTGATTGCGCGTTAGATGAAAAAAAAAAGTAGTAGCACGGAAGGATGGATCAGGCAATATAGTTGGGAGGAAGACTCTCGGACGGCCATCATGTGATATATTTGTCGCCGATCAATCGAGATTCTTTCATGTATATGTGTACTGATGTATGAAACTTCATCGAGCCACCATTGTCTACTGTGACAACATCAGCGCCATATACCTCCATCAACCCCATGCAACATTAGCGTACTAAACAAGTTGAGATCGACCAACACTTTGTGAATATGTCGCTCTCGGGCAAGTCTACGTTCTCCATGTTCCGAATTCGTCGTAATATGTTATATCTTCACCAAGTGTTCGCTTTCTTTGGTATTAAACAAGTTTTGCTCTAGTCTAAACGTCTGTGACTCTGATGCTCCGACCGTGGTGGTGGGGGCGGTGCTAGCTTCTTGGTCCGACCAGAATGTTCATGCCTTTACTAATATCCGTGATGTCATATATAATCGTATCGATAATGTTTTATAAATCAATGGCTGAAACATGAAAGACCGTACGTTCAACTATATGTATAGTACCTTGTGCTGGGCAATTGATCTAGCGATCGCGCGTCCACTGTCGGGTCCGTGCTGTTAGGTTTTGTGTCGAATATGTGTACAAGTAGGTTACATGGACTCTGTGTTGTAATAGGCAGGGTTGGTTACTGTTAAAGTCGGACTCTATCCAGGCCTCCACTATATAAAGGGAGGCATCCCTGATGTAACCAAGTGAACGACTTCATAATAGTAGCATAGGCAAGAGGAGGTCAGCGGCCGATATGTGGTCGTGACCTGGTTAGCCAGTGATACGGATCAACGTCCGCGGCTGTGGCTGTCGACGTTTGGGATATCGGTCCCAAGTTAACTAAGGTTCTTGAGAAAGGGAGATAGAAGACACTGCCGAGCAGAGCAAACAGTAATCAACGAGCAGGGAACAGACACAGGGTTTTTATCCTGGTTCGGGCCTCTCCAGGAGATAATAACCCTACGTCCAACGCTTCTTTATATGAAAGAGGGATTACAAGGAGGAAATTCGACGAGACGAACAAGTCTCGGCGAGATTATGGGTGTACAAGAGGTAATATACGATGATTCGCTAAGTCTCGATCTTCTTGTCCTTCTACACGCCGTAGGGGCCTCGTTTATATAGTGTTGAACAACCGACCTACCGAGGGATAATCGGGCCGGGCTGACCACGAGTCCGTAATGAACTCGATACAAGTCAAATATATCCCGAGGTAGATAAGGTATACTCCAATTCTTGGGGATCATGACGTCTGCTCCAATCCAAAAAACTACGTTCGGGTCTTTATGTAGCCGTGTAGAACTCTGTTAGAGTCGGACTCGAACATGAAGTCTTGGCCACTACGCACCGTGCCAACCAGGAAGCTGTTCGGCAGGACGCACATGGGCCTGATAGAACCTTCCAGGGAGCCAGGCCCTAGGAGGCTGTTCGATTAAGCTGTCAGGGAGTGGGCCATAGCAATGGGCCGTGATCCAATCCCCGACAGCTAGACCCCGAGCCTTAAGTGAGATGCATCATCTCCTTGAGGCTGAACGTTATCAAGGAGGGATTGGATTCTTGGTAGTGAAGAGCGTACCACCATATCCGGTAAGATCAGATCTTCCGGGAGAATAAATATGGCAAGTCGCGAGATGGACTTGTGTTGCCGCATCCAGGTAGGAAGATACCTAGGAAAGCATAACGAAAATAGAGGAACCACCTCTCGGGCTAGAGCTTGCCCGAGGAAATAAAGATTGCGCTCTCAAGCGAATATCGTGCTCAGGAGCGAAGGTGATGTGCCCTCAGACGTACATCGTGTGCTAGGAGCAGAGAACGCATACGAGGGGGAAGGTGACCCAGTCCTCGAGCGTAGAGCTCGTCAAAGGAACCAGGTAAAGAGATCCAGTCCCCGAGCACGAAGCTCGTTAAAGGGACCAGAATGTACGATCAGATGAAGACGTACCTGGTAGGAGACCATCCAGTCCCCGCGCTCTGGGCGAAGAGCTGCCGGGGCGAGATGATCCAGTCCCCGAGCACGGAGTTCGTCGCGGGGACCAGACGCGCGGTCCGGGTGAAAAGCTGTCCGGGGCGAGGTGATCCAGTCCCCGAGCACGGAGCTCGTCGGGGGGACCAGACGAGCGCTCCGGGCGAAGAGCTACCCAGGGCGAGATAATCCAATCCCCGAGCACGGAGCTCGTCGCGGGGACCAGACGCGCGCTCCGGGCGAAGAGCTGCCCGGGGCGAGGTGATCACAACCCGATGCAGTCAGAGCCGCAAGAGAACGTGTGAAATCAACACTTTGCCCATGACGTATTCCTTGCGACAGTGTAAGCGTTGTCTTGGCAAGTGCAGAACCGACGCTTGGAGTGCCCGTTGCGATGAGAATTGGCTTACGATAGGCTTGCCCGTTGTGATGAGAATCGGCTTACGATGGGCAGGACTCCGTTGGTGGCGCACTACCTTGACTTAGCCAAACTGTGAAGGTCAGTGCCGGGTAAAGGCAAGAAATCATACGCGGGTGAAGTGAATCAGTCCCCGGGCATGCGCGGAGCGTACCCGGGAAGAGAGGGATGCAGACATCGGTTTTGGTGGGGAAGCCTGGGACCTCACCGCGACCACCACCGGCGTCTGATGTTCCCCGTTTCTGTATTTCCTGCAGAAGACAAACAAGAAACGAGCCAGTAAGGGGAAAAAGAGAGCAAGTACAGGCTCTAAGAAGAGCAAAGCGAGTTTTGAAAAACACGCAAGAGACGACCTACCCGCACAAGACATAATTTTTTCCGGGTACGTCCCCCGATAGCGTTAGTGTCACCTCGGCGAATGCGGAACCGACGCTAGGAGTGCCCGTTGCGATGAGAATCGGCTTACGATGGGCAGGACTCCGTTGGTGGTGCATTGCTCCGGATTACCGTGCCAGGAAGGACGTAGCATGGATAAAAAAGTGTGTGCGGGTAAGTGCATCCCCGCTGTGGCTAAGACAGCTAACCAAGGAAGACGATCAGGACTTTAGCCGCAGGCAAGACTGCTAGGCGAAATCTTATCCGGGCATGGACCTGTGTAGCGTTGGTGTCACCTCGTTAGGTGCGGAACCGACGCCAGGAGTACCCGGTTGCGATGAGAATCGGCTTACGTTTGGGTATGCCCGTTGCGATGAGAATCGGCTTACGGTGGGCAGAACTCCCTCGGTGGTGCACCGTTTCGGTTAACCGATGCTGTACAGGTCGTTGCCAGATAAAAAGACATGCTAGCACGCGGGGAACGATACGGGAGTGAAAGACCGGGCTGATTTGTCCCCTTATTAACCAGGCAAGGGTACAAAAACGACCCTGGGTTCATAAAGAGCTAAATGCGGACCCGGGCAACGAGGTTTTATGAAAAACAACGTTAAGGAAAGAAATTGGAACACTGAAAACGTAACGGGGTTGCCGAAATTCGCGTGCAACAGCGTCGCCCAAGAGGACGAGGTTGGCCTGGTTTGGTGGATTTGATCACCGTTGCCATGGTCTGAAGTCATTCCCGACTCTGCTCAAGGGGTCCTGGGATCCCTGAGGCATCCAGTTTTGCCCGACCAGGGTCTGGTTACGCGGGGATTCAACCAGAGCAGGTAGAACTTCTGCCGGGGGACTTGGCAAAGGTGCGCGAGGCGGGTCACGTCGTTGTCGCATGCGCTGGTCGCGAATCTGCGCCAAGGTTTGATTGATGGAGGCGTCCAGACTGCGGCGAACAACGTCTTGTTCGTGAGCAGCCAGCACGGTCCCATCTTGTTGCCGAGCAGAATTGACCCGCTCGATCTCGTCGACAGCCGTTGCCCGCGCACGATCCTCTGAGGTCTCTGCGCCGGCCATGTTGACGCTGCGATGGCCGCACGGAGGCACACTAGAAGGTGTCATCACTGTGTCGCCACAGAAGGAATCGACCGACATGGCCCTGGAATCCGAGAGATCTAAACCAGCGTAAAGATCGTCAGTTCTGTAATCATCGTCAATGACGGGAGCGTGATCTAAGACCATCTCTGGAATGTAGCCGGAGAGTTCTGTCCCGGATCTTGAAGGTGATCGAGATTAAAGGGATCGATCCGATCTGACAGGGGATGTGACATCCTACCCTTCTGAGTCATAGCCCTTAGGAAGATTTTTCTGGTCGTTGAAAGAGTTCGACATGCTCGAATAGGCTTGGTCTACTAAATCCCCACGGACGGTGCCAACTGTCGACGGTTGGGATGTCAGTCCCAAGTCAACTAATGTTTTTGAGAAAGGGAGATAGAAGACACTGCCGAGCAGGGCAAACAGCAATCAACGAGCAAGGAACAGACACAGGGTTTTTATCCTGGTTCGGGCCTCTCCGGGGAGATAATAACCCTACGTTCAACGCTTCTTTATATGAAAGAGGGATTACAAGGAGGAAACTCGACGAGACGAACAAGTCTCGGCGAGATTATGGGTGTACAAGAGGTAATATGCGATGATTCGCTAAGTCTCGATCTTCTGGCCCTTCTACACGCCGTAGGGGCCTCGTTTATATAGTGTTGAACAACCGACCTACCAAGGGATAATTGGGCCGGGCTGACCACGAGTCCGTAATGAACTCGATACTAGCCAAATATATCCCGAGGTAGATAAGGTATACTCCAATTCTTGGGGATCATGATGTCTGCTCCAATCCGAAAAACTACGCCCGGGTCTTCACGTAGCCGTGCAGAACTCTGTTCGAGTCGGACTCGAACAGGATGTCTTGGCCGCTACGCACCGTGCCAACCAGGAAGCTGTTCAGCAGGATGCACAAGGGCCTTGTCGGTATAATAAATACCAGGGTATAAAGAGCCTTGGGGAAACCTCGAGGGCCCCACACGTCAGGCGGGCGAACCAGGCCCCAGCGTGTGGGCGAACCCCTCAGAAGCAAGGCGAGGGCCCCACGCGTCAGGCGGGCGACCAGACCCCAGCGTGTGGGCGAGCCCCTCAAGCGCTGGGCGAGGGCCCCGCGCGTCAGGCGGACGCGTGGGCGAGCCCCCCAGTGGCTCGGCGAGGGCCCCACGCGTCAGGCGGGCGACCAGACCCCAGCGTGTGGGCGAGCCCCTCAAGCGCTGGGCGAGGGCCCCGCGCGTCAGGTGGACGCGTGGGCGAGCCCCCCAGTGGCTCGGCGAGGGCCCCACGCGTCAGGCGGGCGACCAGACCCCAGCGTGTGGGCGAGCCCCTCAAGCGCTGGGCGAGGGCCCCGCGCGTCAGGCGGACATGTGGGCGAGCCCCCCAGTGGCTCGGCGAGGGCCCCACGCGTCAGGCGGGCGATCAGACCCCAGCGGGTGGGCGAGCGAGGTTTCACACTGTCAGGTGGGGCCCGCGCAGTAGGAAGCGTCCTAGGGGAGTCTTCTGGGCGAAGGCTCTTCTCCGCGGCGAAGGACAGGCGCATTCAATGCGACGTCACGCGCGGATGAACCAAGACAGAGATGATTACCGCTACAGTGACCCCTGCCGATCTGTCGAGCTGTCACTGTGGCGCAGAAGGAATTGACCGGCAGAGAGAGAGTTGGCCATCATCAGGGCGGCCGCCCGCGTCAGGCGGCGCAAGCTGAAGCCCACCCGTCCTGTCACCGGCGTGTTCACACGGATCAGAAGCCACTTGCGAAGCGCGCGTAGGCGGCGCCGCTCGGCAGCAGCACGTTTTCGTCTCTCCTGTCGTGTCCATGTATCTTGTCAAGTGTACTGAAAGTACTGTACTACCGACCCCCTCAGCTCTCTCCGCCAGTTCAAGGCTTGTATAAAAGGAGCGGAGAGAGAGAGGAGTGGGGGAGAGGTTCCGAAGTTTCACACAGCATCCTGTAATCTCATTTTCCATACAACCAACACAGAAAAGAGCTAAGGCTCGGCAGGAGTAGGACTATTACCCGCGAGAGGGTCCGAACCTGGGTAATCCCCGTGCGTTGCTCTTTGCCGCGTCCCACGCTCAAATCGAACCGAGCTCGGCTGATCGGCTAGCTACCCAAAAATCTGACCAGGGGTGTGATCCGCAGTGGTTGAGCGGTGAGCACGCCGTCAGGCCTGATAGAACCTTCCAGGGAGCCAGGCCCTAGGAGGCTGTTCGATTAAGCCGTCAGGGAGTGGGCCATAGCAATGGGCCGTGATTCAATCCCCGACAGTGGCCCGATCTTCACGGCGTAGGATTGGAGATAATGGATCTGTGCAACCTGATGAATGACACCGCCAACCACAGTCTCAATTACGGCAACCTGCGACACTCGATTCACCCAATCACACGCTTCAATCCAATTGTCTACTTGTTAACGTGGAGTAAACACGTTTTTGCAATCACGACAGTAGCCACAAGAGCAACGGAGTCAAGAACACTCAGCTAATTCCTAATTCTAGAGGGGTGGAGTCTCTCACACAAGCCCTAGAACAAGAACATATATGGCTGAAATTTTCTCCAAGCTCCTTTACATATGAGGTGTTACCCTCTATATATAGGTGCATAGGCTAGTTTGCTACAGTTACACCGATATGCTACAGTAGGTCGGTGCTACAGTATTGCTACAGTACACATGTTCACATACATTGCATTCTTATGATACAAGACAACCTAGTTGGTGCTAGTTGGCATTCTAGATGTGTCTTCTTTGCTTTGCTTGTAAGAAACCATGTGGTAGCAACAATATTTTGAAGAGCATGAAGTTGAATTGGAATTCCTCTTCTTGTGACATATGCGATGATGTAATACTTATATATGACCTAAGAGATGACCTCATATGACAGTAATGAAAATTGAACTTCCCATGTTACTCTAGCTTCATCCAAAAATCTCATTCATGGTACCTGATCATGAGTAGAGTAGAGACATTAGGTAGTAATACATTCTCATTTGTATCAATATTTTGCTTTCTAAGGAAAAGATACACCTGTTATTATATTTGTTTTGCTCTTACTCGTATAATTGCTCCTATTGGTACTGGTGGTGTTTGCGACGAAGTTCGTGATGTATGTGTACTAGTAGTGTCCTCATCATCCTCCCCCTCTTGGAAAGGATTCGTCCTCGAATTTGTTTCTTTAGGACCAAAGAAAGGAGATAAGTAAGAAACATCAAAAGTAGTATTTACAGCGTAGTCATCTCCGAGTAGCTCTATCTTGTAGGCATTGTCATTGATTTTCTCTAGTATTTTGAATGGTCCATCTCCTCTTTGCATCAACTTGGATTTGCGTTTTTCAGGAAAGCGGTCTTTGCGAAGATGCACCCATACTAAATCTCCAGGCTCAAACAACATCTTCTTCTTATGCTTGTTGGCTTTCTCCACATAGTAGCGTGTCTTCCTCTCAATTTCTTCTTTGGTTTTGGTATGCATCTTCTTCATATAATCAGCATGCTTCGCAGCTTCCATATTGGTTCTCTCTTGGACGGGAAGTGGCAGCATATATAGTGGTGTATGGGGTTTAAAGCCATAAACTACTTCAAAGGACGACAATTGAGTTGTAGAGTGTATGGCCCTATTATATGCAAACTCAACATGTGGCAAGCAATCTTCCCATTCTCTTATACTCTTCTTTAACATAGTGCGAAGAAGCATTGAGAGAGTGCGATTCACCACTGCGGTTTGGTCATCAGTTTGAGGGTGACAAGTGGTGGAGAATAACAATTTTATTCCAAGTTTTGCCCATAGTGTCTTCCAAAAATAACTCATGAACTTGGCATCCCGATTTGAAACAATGGTTAGTGGCATTACAGATGTGTTTTATTTGCTTTGCTTGCAAGAAAACATGTGGTACCAACAATATTTTAAAGAGCATGAAGTTGAATTGGAATTCCTCTTCTTGTGACATATGCGATGATGTAATACTTCTATATGACCTAAGGGATGACCTCATATGACAGTAATGAAAATTGGACTTCCCATTTTACTCTTGCTTCATCCAAAAATCTCATTCATGGTACCTGATCATGAGTAGAGCAGAGACATTAGGTAATAATACATTATCATTTGTATCAATATTTTGCTTTCTAAGAAAAAGATACACCTGTTGTTGTATTTGTTTTGCTCTAGCTCGTGTAATTGCTCCTATTGGTGTTGGTGGTGTTTGCGACGAAGTTCGTGATGTATGTGCACTAGTAGTGTCCTCATCAGCCGGTGTGCTGCAGTATTATGGATTGGGGAGGAGCGCCCATAATCAGAGCCCCGCAGATGTAGGCGAAGGTCGAACTGTGTTAACAAACATCGTGTCTCCTGGTGTCGTTCGTGATCCTGCATCAGCACATATTCCTAACAAGTGGTATCAGAGCTTCGTTGGCGAGGTTGACCATGCGAAATATCTATAGGGAGACACGAGGTGTATGCATACACGGGCGCCGCGAAAAATGCCTTATCGACGCAAGGTGGAGCATGGCGGCGATCGACGATTCGATCGGTGGTGTCGAACACTTCGGGCAGGAGGCTCAAACCGTTCGATGGGCTACCGTTGGCAGGGATTGGCCAGACGTGGCGATCGGGCTGATAAAGTAGCCGGCGAGATCGGCAGGCGACGGCGACGACCTCGGCGTTCGCGATCAGACTGGCAAGCGCGGATGGATGCCGGATAGATCGGAACAGCGGGAGCAATGATAGGACCGGATGCTGCATAGGAGGTGCTGCATCAAGTCACTGAGGGCAAAATCGTGACGTGGATACAGATGGCTAGCGTGCGACATGTTTGCTGTGTACGGACGTGGTGCACGGTGGCGGGCTGGGAAGCCTGCTGGAGGACTCAAAGATTGGATCGAGAGGTGCATATTCAAGGGGAGTTAAACAAATATCCAAAGGAGGAAGCAACTAGAGGCCGGGCACAAGGTTCGCGCAAAACGCTGGAACGACTTCAGGATGGAGAGACCATATTCTCCAATGTGTAGTTTGTTAGGTATAATGTCGAATATGTTTACAAGTAGGTTATATGGACTCTGTGTTGTAATAGGCAGAGTTGGTTATTGGTAAAATCAAAATCTATCCAGGCCTCGACTATATAAAGGAAGGCAGCCCTGGTATAACCAAGTGAACGACTTCATAATAGTAGCATAGGCAAGAGGAGGTCAGCAGCTGGCATGTGGTCGTGACCTGGTTAGGCGGTGTAATACAGTATTATGGATTGGGGAGGAGCGCCCATAATCAGAGCCCCGCAGATGTAAGCGAAAGCCGAACTGCGTTAACAAACATCACGTCTCCTGGTGTCGTTCGTTGGGGGGAGCCGGATCGCTAGCGGACCATGAGATGGCAGGATCGCAGCGGGCTCCTACAAGTGGTATCAAAGCCATGGTCGGTTACCCGGAACGTCTCCATGAGATCGCACGTTGTAGGACAGATGGTCCGATGTGTGATGAGGGAGATTGTTGGGTTTAGTTACACATCGGTTATTGATGATGAGTGAGCACAACTTAAAAGGTGGAGACACCCCTCTCCCACCAGACTAGTCTTTTGGGCTGATTTGGGACAGGACCTGGGTTGTGCTTCTAGTTGGGCCAATAGATGTGGGAACCTGGACCCGAGACCAGGTGTTGATTTCGGGGGGAGCCGGATCGCTGGCGGGCCATGAGATGGCAGGATCGCAGCGGGCTCCTACACTTGCCATGCTAATTTGTACTTAATGCGGGAATAATTAAATCAAGCATGCATGCATCACGATGAAAGTGGCATGCATGGTTGTATTTGTTTTCGTGTGGCTGGCGGGAGATCGATCGATTACACCCACTACATGTGTAGATAACTAGCGGTGAAAGCGCGCTTCGCGCGCTAGGAGCGATCAATGTTTATTTAGTTTATTTGTGGGTTGTATTCTTGGGTTGCTATGCACTTACCAGGCCACTGGTTCTTTCTATAGCACATACTAATCGCTACTTCAAAATAATTGTAGCATCCATGCAAAAGGATTAAAGGGACACCAAAGGAAATTGAATAGGGCATCTTCTCATATGAATAGAAGTCTATGACAAAACTTGTGTCATTACAATAGAAAGCTGGCGCAATAGTAAATTCATTCACCAAATTCAAAATAAGCTAAAATAAGAAAGTGTGTTTGGTCTGGAGCCGAGCCACTCATATGCTATCACTGATCACGAAAAGAAACAAAAGAGAACATATGAAAACCATGAGAACTTCTCATATGTATACACTACCATAATATCTTTCGGAACTCCCTCAGCTATCGCCTGTCAGTACGTATCCAAAAAATTAAAGCAGAGAGATCTAATTATCAGGACATATATGTTTATAATACATTTAGCCAAATAACTAACATTATTGCAACTTGATAGTTTGAAGTAGGTTAAGTATGCAATAACAATGTGGGCTAGTAACATAACATTGCCACAACAACATCACCCAAATTTATTCTGAAACCTCCGATCCCAGACCATATCATTGGCTGAATCATTTGGGCGCTCTGAACAGTCCCTACCTCTGCTCACCGGCAGAGCTCCGCTTCAGCTTCGCGTTCCAGCCATTCACGATATCGTCGTAGTCCTCCTGGTAATAGATTGAATGAAAAGTAAGATATGCTCAGAAGAAGCAGAATCACAAAGCAGAGCACGTCTCTGGATTGACATCCCAAGGTTGAAGCTTGAAAGCAATGAAGTGCTTCATTGTATCACCTGGGTGAAGTCTGCCAAGAAAGCTTCTTTGTTCTTCTCGACTTCAGCTAGCTCCTTCTGCAGAACCCTCAGGAACTGAAACGAAGCATAGGACAGATGATTGTATTGGCCTCAAAGAGATTAGATTGTCCAAGCATTAGCAGAAGGTTTAGGATGTGCACGATAATGAGAGGAATTGCAACTATTTATTGCAACAATTTATAATGCCCCGTACATTATTGCAACAATTTATGATCTGAAGAAGAAACACACATGGACAAAAGAAGTAGCTGAAATTGTTGCTATTAACTCGTATGAGTAGGAAGGGGAAAACATGTGTTCATATGCTGCCCTGGCTTGGTTCGGTAACCCTGCCACTGACGGGTAAAAGTTATGCGTTTAGGAGGGAAGAGATCAATTCGGTGTTCAATGCAAGCATGTGCTAAAAGTTTCAATATCTTAGCAGGAAACCTTGGGCTGCCACAGATGGAGCTAAAAGCATCTAATGATATAGAGATGAACACCAATTGACCATGGAAGAATACGGCTAGAGAACATAGATTAAAAACTCTGAAAATTTAGATGCATGCCAGTATAAACTACAAAGTCTGTCATTTCAAAACGAAGAGCAGTGTTGGCGGATTGATTTTCCCGACATAATTTATATAAGTATCGCATAAGGATGTTTATTTCCTTTACCTCTGACCCAAAACTCTAGTGAATCTTTACAATAAATCTGTATCTGCAATACTGAAGAGCTCAAAAAAACTCAACTTAGCGTGGTTGCGGAGGTGGCGGGGCGCGTCGAGCCGGAGCTCGCAAGCGATGTAGGCGAGGAAGTCCACGCGAATCGGGGAGTGGCTGCGAAGGCACTCGAGACAGCCGAGCTCGCCAAACATGCGCTCGAGGCAGCATCTTAGATTTCTCTGCAAAATAGTGGCTGCCCTGCGTTTCCCCAACAGTGATAAATACATTTCTCTTGCATTCTCCCAACGAATAACTGCAAATTAAGAATAGTGAGGCCTTTTCATAAATTAAGCCGAGTAGGAAAAGATATATCAGCAAGAAAATTAAAAAACATAAGGACCATAGCTTAAAGGACATACACGATTGAAGATCCAAAATTTCTCTTATCCGTTCCCTTGCAAGAAGTTGGACTTGGTGCCCTCTGAAACAGCTTTAAACCCTTAAAATACCATGCAGAGTATGATTTCAAGCATCTTCAAGTTTGCCAATCTTCAGTTCCCAAATATCAAAGGAAGCAGTAACAGAAGGTAATCGTTGCTAAGTGCTTAAAAAATGAGAAACATGTAAATGTACAGATAAACATTTAGATTTCTGAGACAATAAATATGCATAATGGTTTCTTGGAACCTGAACAGCACACATTGCAATGAAAATGAATGGACGAAAGTAGACAGTTCGAAAGAGCGAATTTACATTACATGACTGCGTTTTAAGCCGCCGATGACAGCGTGGAAGGACGCGAAGCCGCCGGCATGGACGTGATGAGGCGCTGAGTGAGCGGCAGCTCCGAACCCGGCGTCGGTGGACCTGGCCTCTCCGGATCCATTTTTCCCCAAGAGACGGTGGCAGGAACAGGGGGAGAACGCCTGCGGGGCACCTCGACGGCGGCGGCGGCTAGACGGGATGCAAAGGGATCCGGGCCCGGCCGGGGCCGCCATCGCTGGGCCTATCCTCCGCAAGGCCGCCGTCTTTGGATACGCCTCCCAGGGGCCGAGCGCCGTCGTGGTCCTGCGGCCAGCCCAGAGACGACGCCGGGAGCAGTGGCAGAAGGAGGGGAGGAAGGAGGCGGCCGCGGCTGGGGAGAGGGGCTGCCGCGGGGGAGCCAGGAGGTGGAAGCTGCCAGGAGGCGGAAGCGGCGGCGGTTGGAGGCGGAGCAACCGAGAGGGAGAGGGGGCCGGGACCCAGGTAAGCAGGCGATGGGGAGGAATGAGCGGCCCTGTGTCGGGGCTGTGAAGGGGCGACGTGGCCAAACAACGGCCGCGTGAACCCACCGCCTGCTTGGAACCATTGGATCTGTAAAGTATGATCCAGATTTAACAGCGACGTGGAAGCTCCGTTTTTCTGCGGGAATCTAAGGGCGACGTGGCCTTGCTCAGCTTCTTAGCCTGCTACGCCTTGTGAAGTATCTTTAACTTTAACTTTGATACTTTATATTCTTCTTTTCAAACTTTAGCGGCTGCTCTGTCAGTGCATTAAGAGCATCGCCACTAGGATTTTTATATTTCGTTCTCTATATTTCGTTCTCTAAATTATTATTCGTTTCCTATATTTTTATTCTCCAGCAAAGTCTTTATATATCGCTAGCTGGATCTCTATGGTCTTGTTTGTTTCAAATTAATGTTGAGTTAAGTTTTACTGTAGCAAATTTCTGACCCACTCGAAATACGTTTTAAAAAAATCAAAAAATTTGAAAAAAAATATTTTACGAACTTTAAGAAGAACTATTTAAAACCCCATAAAAATAAATACAAAATATTACAACATTTGGCCTATACAAAAATAACAAAATTTAATTTAATTTAATTTAATCTGAAACAAACAAGGCCTATATTATTTTCTATATATTTTTTCCGAGATCATTATTCTTTCATTGTATTTTTATCCTCTTTAGCCGATTCTCTATGCTCAAAAAGATATAGAGATTGGTTAGAATCGGTCTGTATATTAGAGACTATGATAGAGTCTCTGTTTGATTGTTATAAAAACTGAAAACTATCAGCAATTAATAGTATTTTAGAGAATCTATTGGCAATGCAACCTTCAAAACACCCCCATTTTGCACCGGAAATAATAGGTAGATAATAAAATATAGGAAAAAGTGCCAGTTTGGTCCCTCAACTTTGACGTTTTCACCAAATTCGTCCCTGAAGTTCAAAACCAGTTTTGGCACGTCCCCGATCTTTCAAAATCATGCTGATTTGGTCACTTGACCGGTCAAACTTGGATTGGAGGGCGGTTTTAGCTAATGAGGCGCTCATTTGGCAGATTCCGCTAAAACCGCCCTCAAATCCGGGTTTGACCGGTCAAGGGATCAAATCAGCACGGTTTTGAAAGATCGGGGACGTGCCAAAACTGGTTTTGGACTTCAGAAACGAATTTGGCGAAAACGTCAAAGTTGAGGGACCAAACTGGCACTTTTTCCTAAAATATAAGAGAGAAAAATGTAGGGAGAGATAAGATAATAATAGAAAAGTGGATGAATAGGGATGAGATCAGGAAAATAGATATTGCATTGAGCATGCCCTAAGAGGCACAAAAAAAACTAGGACCATAGAAGGAGACTTTGAAAAATGGAAAATTATCTTCGAATTGGTAAGCACACACTACTAGGGAACTGACTTTCCTAAGCGATTGGGAAAAAAGGAGCGAACTTTTCCAAGCGGTTTAATAGCCCCAAACCAGCCCTAAGCCCGAAGTGGACCTCTATAAGTGGTTGGGGGCACGAACACCTTCTAAAGACCAAAAATCTTAAGTGGTTCATGTTCCCAACCGCTGCTAGAGCTTTAGAAGCGGTTGGGCACACAAACCGCTTAGGATGCTAGCCTTTACAAGCGGTTTAATAGCCCCAACCGCTTCTAAAGGGTCCTTTTTCGAATAGATAAAAGGAAAGCTCCCCCTATCTCATCAGATATCACGCGTGGGTGGGTTGGCTAGCTGGGTGAGGTGTGATTCATGAGGTTCTGGGTTCCAATCCCATCTCCCCCAATATTATTTGTCTTTTTAGACACCATTACAAACGGTTATAGGAACCGCTTTTAATGCTCCGCGAGGCATCAGTCGCGGTTTAAGGCTTTACCAACCGCTTGTACAGCTCCTTTCTCTGGTAGTGACAGTCCATTTTTTCAGCCATGCCTAAGGAAAAAAAGCAACGAGAAACTAATAGAACTAATAGCATGCAGTTTCAAAAACCGGGAACTAAAGCCAGCAACCATGAGAGTTGCAGGCTTTGCAAGGCGTCTTTTAAGAAACAAGGAAAGTAGTAGTAATTAACACGGAAGGATTGGGGCGGGCCATTGGGAGGAAGACTCATGATCGATGGCCATCATGTGATATGTTTATCAAGATATATCCCCATGTATATGCGTACAAGGTACAAATGTCTGATGAGGTGTGTGTCATAATGTTTGTTTAAGCCCCTCTTCTATAGTTTGTTTAGTTTAGATTGGTTTGGTTGGGTCAATTTTTTTTACAGACTATTTGATGCAATATTTTATAATAATTGTTTTGGAACTCTATATGATTTAAAGATTTAATATACTATTATTCTATGGTTCTCAACTTTTAGGTCGAGCCTAATCTGTATCTGCACGGTGCTGCCTGATTTAAAACTCCTGCGCATGTGTGTGGTAATTATTGGAATTAAAAATTCATGACTGTCGGGTCCGGGCCACTGCCAGACCAGATGCCTGGACATTGGACAAACAGTACGCCGTAGTTGGTACTACACTGGATCGAGTAAGTACGTGCATATATTCCCTCCGTTTTCTGTTTGACTTCTGGCCACACATTTGATGATTGGTGTTATTTAAACGTACCAACGGGCGACTACACGGGTCTCCACAGTTATATTGTCCCTCCATCATCCGATCACCTATCTAACGGGCAATTGTCAATGAGCGGATGACGGGTGTTGTCGGTGATTTGTCACCTAACAGAATTTGTGAATTGTGTTTGTCTAAAGTGGGATTTGTGTTTCGGACCCCCAAGGTGGGTAACAGTCCTACTTCTGTTTGTGCTTTATTTCTTTAATTTGAAGGTGTGTGTGCTCTCGCTGGAGAACGTACAGAGCTTGTGTGTAACAGGGATCCAACCACCTCCTCTCTCACCCGGATCCCTTTTTTATACTACCCGGGACGGCCGAGAGAGAGAGAGAGAGAGTGTGTGTGTGTGTGTGTGTACAGTAATTGCATCGTATCACTGTGCACCCCATTTTTCTCCGCTACTAACGCCTGTTGCTTCACTTGCTCTGATCTATCACTGAGCGTGGATGGGATGGAAAAACCGTCTGACACTGGCACCTGTCAGACCTGTTGCAGCGCAGCGGCAGAAATGACCACTAAAGTGCTTCGGCCAGAGCCATAGTGATCACAATCATCATCCTCTGCCTCCCATGCCGAATCACCGCATTAAAAGCTTCCGATACGCTGAGTGCAGACGAGTTTTCTATAATAAGCTTTCTTCTCACCTTGGGTGCACCTGCCAAGTGGGCCCGAAGCCCACCCGTTGGTAGGGCACCACCTACCGGGTTCGCTAGATCGTCACCAAACCGCTGTGGCCTTGCTCGCTCGTGGCACCTGTGACCTTGCTCACCCGCTGTGCGCGAAGCCGACGCGTGGCGTGCTCGCCCGTGGCGTCTGGGGCCTTGCTCGCCTGCCGTGCGCCGAGCCGCCGCTTGATTAAACAGAGGGAGCAAACCTCGGTGCACATTGCACCGACAGTAGCCCCTGGGCCAACCTTGAGACGCAAAGTGTCATCGAGGGAAATGTGTGGTCTTCGCGCTGGCAGAATGCAAATCGTGGGGGGCACCACTTCCGCTGTTGTTTCTCAATTTATCCCCACGCATGCAGCACTTAATTACTGCGTTGGGAACCGCCACCACCTCCTGTGGGAATCGAGGCGACGACGATCGTTGTTGGGGTGGCCCTTGTGCAAGGGGGAGCGGAACCTCCTCCCTTACGCCTGCTGTCGTCGCACTTCATGCCAAAGGGAGTAGTTCTGCAGATCAGGGCGGGCACCATGATCCCGCACTGCCGCCACCACGAGGTCATCACCTTATCTTGGGCACTACTGGTGGGCCTGGTCCCGCCATACTCTAAGTTCTTCCTGGCGGTGCCGGGGTTCTACGGCATCCACTCCTTGCACCTGCCCCCCAACTCCATCCTCACGCTCGCCATCTTCACCCACCTCTTTGAAATGTTCGTGGGGGTGAGACCCAACCTGCGGCTCTTCCTCCACTTCTTCTGCGCGCCCAGCGAGCGAAAGCGTGGTAGGGAGCTGCCACGTCTACAACCACCCTGCCACACCGGCACCCTTATCATCTTCAAGGCGAAGTCCAACTGGAAGGACTGGAGGAGCGAGTGGCTCTACGTCGGCGACGAGACCAACCTGGACAAGCTCCAGATCCCGACAGAGGCGGCTCAACCTACCCTCGAATGGGAAACTATGCCGGAGGACTCCGTCGAGCTCCGCACCATGGTCGCCCACGTCGAGGGACTCCGTCGCGCCGGTCTCACCGGTGCCCAGGTGCTGGAGGACTACCTTGCGCAGAGGATTTGTCCTCAGCGCCAGTGGGAATGTGGTGCCTGGATATACATCGGCGTTCAGGACTGCGCCCGCACCCGCACTCGGTAACTTTTGATGTCTTTTACCTTCCTGTACATAGACAAACTCTTGTCAATGCGCACGAAATACGATAACCTTGGATTTACCTTTTAGATTTGCACTTTACAATCTGCTTGCCCTTTTTTTCCTTATGTGCAAACCCAATGCTTTTCCCTCTTACTGCATGATTTGCTTTTGTTAGTCTGCGTGAACATCTAAGCATCGTTGTTTTCTGTAAGACTGATCGCAGTATAATGGGAAAATAGCATAGGAAAACTTTTGAAAAGACAAACAGAGCGACGCCTGCATGCTTGCCGAGACGGATGTTATTTCCTTATATCATTTGGGACTTAAACCCTTATAATCTCTCCGGACCCCTCTCAGCCCTGCGTGGCGGAGACTAAGCTCTTGTAAGTGATCTTAAGACGCCGGAGCCCTCGTTGGCACTTGGTGCCTGGACCGAGCGGAAACACCATGCTCGATACGACTTCCATTCACTCCGCTTCGCACGACGCAATGCTAAATGGTCACTCTTACAACAAAGGGGCCAACCGGCCATAAGTACTCGCAACAAAACGCTCGGCGTGCATCACCAGGGCACAACGCAGCTAAGAAATTGATAGAGTGGCCCAAAATAGGAGCACACAAAAGAGCACTTGATTTTAGAAAAAAGGCAAGTATTACATACCGCCCTAGCCCCCTGGTCGATCAGGAAAGAGGGACTCTTTGCTGGCCGGCCAAGCAAAACAAGGCTACACTTACAGAGTTTATGGGCAGAATTTTCTCAGTTTCTCGATGTTCCATGTATTGGTTACCTCGCAGACATCCTCCATGATGAGCCTGACTGAGGCTGGACGAGATACTGAGACCACTTTGTATGGGCCCTATGACCTGCCTGCGCTTGCACTTCGTGCAAGACAAGGTCGCCCACTGCCAGTGTTCTCTCGTGCACCCTTGTCGCATGATAGCGCCTTACGGTTTGCTGGTACCTTGCTGCCCTTAGTGCTGCTCGGCCTCGGACCTCCTCCAAGAAGTTGACCTTTTCTTGGCGGCGCTCGCCTTGATCAGCCTCCTTGTATGCTGCCACCCGCAACGATCCGAACGACAACTCAGACGGCAGCATTGCTTCGACACCGTAGACTAGGAAGAATGGAGTTTCTCCCGTTGCCCTGCTGGTCGTGGTGCGTAGCATCCTGAGCACTGTCGACACGTCCTCTGCCCACTGTCCACTGCGCTTCTCCAACAAGTCAAATGCACTTGTCTTGAGCCCCGTGAGAACTTCGTCATTTGTGCGCTCCACCTGCCCATTGCTCCTATGGTGAGCATCGGATGCAAAGAAGAGCTTCGTGCCCATATGCTCACACCATTCCTAGAAGTCGGAGCTCCTAAACTGGGTACCATTGTCGGTGATGATGCGGTTTGCGACTCCGAAGTGCACGAAGATGCTTCTCATGAACTTGATGGCTGCCGCTGCTGTGATGGCTGGAACCGCCACTGCCTCTACCCATTTAGTGAACCTATCGACGACGACGAAGAGATGAGTGAAGCCCCCTGTGGCTCGTGGGAACGGGCCTAGGATATCCAGTCCCTAGACCATGAACGACCAAGAGAGAGTAATAGTTTGCAGAGCCTAGGCCGGGTGGTGGATCTGCTTGGCATGAAACAGGCAGGCCTCGCATCTCCTCACCAGCTCGGAGGCATCCTGGAGGGCAACTGCCCGCATGTCTTCCGCACATGCCTTCATGGTCATCAGAGGGCACCTTATTCCCCTCTTTCCGAGTGATGCACTTCAGAAGAACTCCGTTTCTGCTCTGGCGATACATGTCCCCACCTAGCAGGGCGTAGCGCTTGTCCTTTCGTGCAACTTTCTCAGCTGAGGCATCATCGTCGGGGATCACTTGGTCCCGCAGGAAGGTTAGGATCGGATCCATCCACGTATCTTCCTAGCCAAGGGTGGCTACCAGATGATGGTCGCCGATGTACTCCGCTTGGCGTGGTGTTTCCACCTCAACCGCCGTAACAGTTCTTCCGCCTTTCCTCCCTGAATCGGAGGCTATGGCGGGGACATTACCGTCCCTCCCAGCATCGAGGGCTGCGGTAACTACACCATTGTCCCAGCCAAAATTGGGGGCTGCGATTGAAGGCCGCGGAAGTCTTTCTTCAAAGACTTCGGCCGGACAGGTGCTCGAGCGGAGGCAAGATGGAACAATGCATCCGCCATATAATTGTTCCACCGAGGAATGTGCACGAAACCCAACCTCTCAAAACGACGCTCTATTTTTCCGACCTCGTCCAAATGCACCGTCATGGTGGGTCCGAGCACTGGAACTCATTCCACGCTTGATATACGACCAGGAAGGAGTCACCCTTGACTTGAAGACGTCGGACACCCAGCGACCGCAGCACGCAATCCGGCTAGCAATTCCTCGTACTCGACAGTGTTGTTGGTGGCCTTAAAATCCAGGATGATTGCATACTGGAGGGTATCTCCTGTTGGACATACCAAAATAGCCCTAGCCCCCGCGTCATCAAGCCTGAAGGAGCTGTCCAAGAAAATAATCTATGACAGAGGGGCGCTACTCAGCTTCTGAATCGATGGAGGACCACTCGACAACGAACTTCGCCAATGCATGACCCTTGACAGCGGTGTGGGGGGCGAATTTGAGATCAAACTCCCCTAGCTCCACGGCCCACGTGGCGAATCCACTTCAGCTTCTCTGTTGTGGAGGATCTCGCGCAGCAGGTACTTGGTGAGCACCGTAATCTACCGCGCCTGAAAGTAGTGTCGCAGCTTCCTTGAAACCATCAGCACGACATAGAGCATCTTCTGGTGTTGCGAATACCTCGTCTCCGCTTCATGGAGCACCTTGCTAACATATTAGACCGGCCTCTGTACGCCCTCCATCTCTGCCACTAATGCTGCACTGACCACTCTAGCGGTAGCCGCAATGTAAAACAAGAGTGGTTCCCCAAGCTCTGGTGCGACGAGCACGGGCGGGGAGGACAGGTACCTTTTCAAATCTTTGAACGCTCTTTGTGCCTCCTCGGTCCACTCAAAATGTTTGGTATTCTTCAATAACTTGAACAAGGGCAAACTTTTCTCCCCTAGGCGTGCAATGAACTGCCCTAGGGAGGTCAGGCAGCAAACCAAGCATTGCATCTTCTTGAGCCGAGCAGGCGGCTTCATGTTGTCGTGGCGGCGATCTTGTCTAGGTTTGCCGCGATGCCATGATGAGACAGGAGGAAACCCAGCAGCTTGTCGGATGGGATGCCGAATACGCACTTCTCCGGGTTGAGCTTGATGGTGTATTTCCGCAAATTGGCGAAAGTTTCTAGGTTGATGATCAAGCCTTCGCCCTTTCTTGTCTTCACCACGAGGTGATCAACGTACACCTCGAGATTTCTTCCGACTTGCGAACGGTGGGCGATGTGCATGGCCCGTTGGTAGGTTGAGCCGGCATTCTTTAGCCCAAAAGCCATCCTAGTGTAGCAATACATGCCCATGGGGGTTACAAACGCCGTCTTGTTTTTTTCCTCCAACGCCATGTAGATCTCGTGGTACCCGATGTACGCATCCAAAAAGCACAGCAGCTCACACCCCGTCGTGGAGTCGATGATGAGATCGATGCGAGGCAAAGGGTATGTGTCCTTCGGGAAGGCTTTGTGGAAGTCGGTGAAGTCCACGCACATGCTCCAGTGCCAGTTGGATTTGTTGACGAGGACGGGGTTGGCGAGCCACTTAGGATGAGCGACACTCCTGATAACCCCTGCCTTCAGCAGCTTGTCCACCTCTTCACGGATGGCATTTTTCCGCTCCTGCGACTGTCGCCGGATCTTTTGCATGATCAAGCAAGCGCCTAGGAGCGTTGCCAGCCGGTGCTCGATCACCTCCATGGGGACCCTGGTCATGTCCGACGGTTGCCAAGCAAACATGTTGGCGTTGCACTGGAGGAAGGTGAGCGCGCATTCCTATTTGGCGCCAAGGCTGGCACCCACCTTGATTGTCTTCGAAGGTGCGGCATCACTCAGGGGGACGACCTTAACCTTGCTAGACGAACTAGGGAAGGCACGGGTATTTGCAGGAAGAGCCCCTAGGATTGAGGCACTGGACTTTTGTGCGCAAACAGCACCCGCCATATTCAGCGCTCGCCTTTCGCACGGCAATGCTTCAGGTCTGTCCACCTTGATGACGATGGGACCGCTAGGCCTCAGGATCTTCACCACCATGTAGGAATAGTGGGTCGCCGCCATGAACTCGGTCAGCGCAGGCAGCCAAGCAGGGCATTGTACGGGAGATCGAAGTCCGCAACCTCGAACTCGACCACCTCCGTACGGAAATATTCAGCGTCCCCGAAGGTTAAGGGAAAACTGACACGACCTAGAAGCAGGGACTCTGCCCCTAGGGTGACGCCGTAGAAAGGGACCGCCGGAGCTAGGTTGTGCTCCTGGGTCTGCAGCGCCCAGTAAACCCTTGAGGACAGGAGGTTGATAGAGCTCTCCCCGTCCACCAGCCTCCGTCTAAGCTTCACATTCCGAATCGTGTGCGACACCACGATCGAGAGATGCCCTAGACCCATGGTGCTCTCTGGGTGGTCAACCTGACTGAAGGTGATTGGCTCCTCCAACCACCTCAGCTGCCTCCTCAACCCCTCATTTGGCGCGGGGCCGCACACTTCCCTCATAAGCTACTTGAACTTGGTATTGGAGGGGTAGGTGGCTGAGCCACCGTGAATGTACGTGTTGAGACCAATGTAGAGGTACCCCGATTTGATGATGAATATATGTGACAAGATGGAATTTGAAGTGCTTTGAAGAATTTTAAATGGTGCATTTGTGGAATTGCCGTGGAATTGGAATCGGACGTGGTCCGGTGGAATTTGCTAAGCTGACAAGTGGTGTGTTAGGGCATGCTAATTATGATGTCACGAATGGAATATTATGTTGGTAATTTTGTGATGAGCTAACCTTGCAGGTGAGGTAAGGTGTGTTAATTTCGTGTGTGTTCACCTCAGTGATGCAGGTATCGGCGGATACGTGGCTGACGCTTCGCGGGGAAAGCTGTAGGCTGGTGCGTCCGGAGGCGTGCAGGCGACCGGGTTCGATGACTTGGCGATCACATGAGGTGGTGTACTTTAGAAGCTTAGCCATGGCAAGGAATCCGAGGCAGCTGGAGGCTGCGGCATCGATAACCTGGTGGCGAAGTTGATCTGACCGGTGGGCCTAGGCGTAGGCTGGCAACCGTGAAGCTACGAGCCTACGAAGATATTTCCTAAAGAAATATGTGGAGCATATTTCCTGTCGGGAGTGTGTCTTGTAGTGTGTGACTTGTACACCACTCATCCTCAAATGAAAGGTGGAGATGGGCTCTAGGTTTTAGGGCATCTCACCCTTGGGCTATAAATAGAGGGAAAGGGGAGCACCTCCTCCTCATCCCCTTAGAACTGAAAATTTTAGAAATAGAGAGTGTGAGTTGGGTGTGTTTTGGGTGGCACTTGGAGTGCTTGTAACCACATGGATTGTGGTTTGTAATCCCCCAACTTCTATGCAATGAAATTATTCTTCTCCATGAATATCTTGTGTTGATTTGCTCCTACTTCTTCTTGTTTTCATTTTCCTTTTTGAAGCTCTTGTTTTGAGAAGAACTTGGATGATTTCTTGCTGGTTATTGGTGGTCTATGATGCCTTGAGGCTGCTAATATGTTTGATACACATTTTGCAACCATATGAGAGGCAAGAGATCAAGTTCTTGACTTGTAGCTAATCTGTCCAGAAACTTTCATCTGCGCGTCACTCAGTAAAAGACTTTTAGAAAAATCTAGAAAAATCATTTTGGGATGATTCCAGTTGGAAACAATGCGTGACTCATATACCCATGTGTGGCAACAATGTGAAGTCCACTGGTTTCTCCATTTGGGAGCTGTGAAGTGAAACCCGAGCCCTAGACTTTTTGCTTGAAGTTCTTGACAGCTCGTGGTGTTTGATTTTTCATATTTTCTGTGCATGGATTCTTGAGGATATGTTTGGTGGAGTGCTTCACGACTCATGTTTGCATACGGATAAAAATTCCCACAATTTTTGGAGCAGCTGAAATCCATCACCCCTCTGCACCAATTAGAAACAAACTTTGAAGAATCTGCTTGAGGATACGCAGTTTGTGTTGTTTCAATTTTCATATTTCTTCTACAGAGAGTTTTGAGGAGATTTTTGGCTGAGTTGCTCATGACTAATTATGGAATAGGGTCAAAAATTCTCAAAAATTGAAGAGCACCAGAAAGCCACCATCCATCTCCTCCAAGTGAGAACAAATCTGCTTTTGCTTTTCTGAGAGTCATTTTGATCATTTGGCTTGATCTTCTTTTGTAAAGCAAGCTTTGAATTGATTACTCTCTTTTGGACACTTGACAAACAGGATTGTGAATGCAAAAACTCCCATATATTCCATGACTCTTAGTCATGCATGCTATGGGTATACATAATTGTCAAGTTGTTCGGGTTTTGGTGAAAATGGTAGCGTCGAAAATTTGTGGCGTCTAATCACCCCCCCTCAAGCCGCCAAGCTCGGGTCATCAGTACGCCACGTCGTGCTCTACTCGTTGAAAGCCCAAACCCGCAGGGTCCTTGTCCTTGTCGTCCTTCGGTGGCCTGCGCTCTTTCATGCGCTTGTCCGCCAGCTTACTCACAATCTAGTAGTCAGCCAGATCATGAGCGTTGGTCCAATGGATGGGACAGTAGGTCCTGCCATCCCAATCCTCTCGGCGATTATCCCGCCTGTCGTCTCGCCCGAGGCTATCCTCGCAATCACCACGGCGTCTCTTCTTCCGATCATCGCAGTCAGCACGGCGCCCACCGCGGTCGTCCTTCCTCCCGCGACGACTGTCACGCTGCGGGCTATTCTACTTCTGCCCCCGCTCGGCGGCCAAGACCTGCCCGATCTCGCCTGCTTTACACTTCTTCTTGTCCTTCCCGCTGGAGCCTTTTGAGGTTCCGACGTCTCCCCCCACCGCGCCACCCGCGCTGGCCGACGGGCGGGTCCAAGCTTCTGCCTACAGGGCGCACTTGTGCGCTAGGTGGAACAACTACTCGGTAGTCTTAATCATGCGCTTGGCCATCTACTCCTTCATCCAATGGTCACGATTGCTCCTCTGTAAAGCGGTGATGATGGCTTCGGCTAAAATATTCGGGATGCTATTGCGGACATGGCTGAATCTGCGGATGAAGTCCTTGCTCCAGGGCATGGAGGTCATCCTCCATCCCGGCTGGTCGAACGAACCCTAAAAGTTGGTGACGAAGAGCCGGTGGAGATCCCTCCAAGAGCTTATGGACTCCTCGGGCAAGTTCATGAGCTTGGAACGGCTCCACCGATCAAGACCGTGGGCAAGTACTTGGCCAGGACTTTCCCGAAGCTCCCCGCCGCCTGCATCACTGTGGTGTAGAACTATAGGAACTCGTCGGGGTTGGTGGTGTCATCGTACTTCTCAATAGGGGCCGGGCAAAACTTCTCGGACCACACCGTATGCCCCCTGATCCTCCTTCGGCTCTCTGGCACTATGACTCCGGTACTGAAGCGGCGCCGAGGAAGCTGCGCCTTCGTCGTCACGGTGGTGGTTGTCGCTGTTGGCCATCGCGGTCGTGACCCTCCTGATTAACGAAAACTTCACCAGCAGCACTGTCTTGTTCTCGCAAGTGGCGGCCCTGCAGCTTTTCACGGAGGTGCTCCCCGCATTGCTGGTGTTGGTCCTCCAAATGCGTCCTGAGGTCCCCACGGCTCCCCTGGCCCCACGGAAAAAGGGAGGCGGAGGCGGGACCGCTACGACCGCTTTTCCTTTGTTCCCGCTGTCTTCGCTGAGAACACATCTGCGGAAACGACGAGGTGGTGGTGAAGCGTACGACTGCAACGAGGCCGCACCACAGCCATCAGAAGCTTCCACGTCCACCGCGGCCGCGACCACGTACCTGGTGAGGGTTTGCATCCATGGGGCTACCGGCGACTCCGGTGTCACCGGGATCGGAGGACGATCCAGGAGCGCCCTCACAGCGTAGAGGTTCTGAACTGGCGCCTCATGCTGCTGGTCTCGCCAGTGCCGGGGACCTTGCCGCCCGCCACTTGAGCATCCCCGCCGCCATGCGGCGACGCAGGACGCACCTCATCGGTAGCCCCTCTCGCCGTCGGTGGAACTTTCGCCATCCCTTCTGCCGCCGGGGGGATGAAGCTTGCCAAGATCCCGGGAGAAAGAAACAGACAAACAAACTAGCGCTACCCCAGTCAACGGGTGCTTAACCGGGGGTTATCATCGGCAATGATTATATATGGGGCGATGCACAATATCCAAACTCGATGGTAGCACAAGACATGTTCAGGCCCTCATCGGTAGAGGTAATACCCTAGTCATGTGCTCTGGATTATATGGGGTGTATGCAAGGTTCCAGAAATCGGTAATCGCTAGTCGGTCGGTGGCTTAGGGGCTAGGGATTAATCGGTTAGTCGGGGATTAATCGGAATTAATCGGTGGCCATTAATCGGTAGTCTAGAGTACATTATTCTTATAAATCTACATATGTTGACAAAAAATATGAGACATTCATCTATTTTAATTGTACTATTGTAGTATTTCAAACGCAAGGGTCATAATATATTCATACAAATATACAACATGAAATAGTACATGCGTCACAAGTTCGCAATAAACACCGACATAGCAGCGGAGCAGTGTAAAAAACTAGGAATCGCCGATTAATTCTGATTTTTGACCGACTAATTACGATTAATTCTGATTTTTGACCGACTAATCGGGTCAGCCGACTAGCACGGCGATGTGTCTAAAATCGCAGCGGAGCAGTGTAAAAAACTAGGAATCGCCGATTAATCGCCGATTAATCCCGATTTCTGGAACCTTGGGTGTATGTGTACAACATGATCGGGAGATCTCTTGTATGTTGTGTTCTTGGCCTCAAGTTGTGTTATGAGACGAGGGTATTGGATTGGTTTGGAGATGAAGATGTAGATGCCGAACCAGGGGCTCCCTGCCCGCCTTATATAGTGGGGGCAGGGTTACAAGGTAGAGTCCTGGTCGGTTATGAGGTAGAATTTCTATCTCTATCCTCTAACCAAATATGTAGTTATCCAGGATTACGATTGAATCTTCCTATTAGGGATAGACTTCTATCTTTATGTCCTTCCTTGCCGAGCAAGCCTTCTAGAGTCCGAGTGGTACCCGTCCTTATCCACTCGACTTGGTCCATCCCCTGTGGCCCTCCGTGTGGGTATCCGGGGCCTATGTTATCCACAACTCCCCTATCTAGCGCGCCACTGTTGATGGTTTGTCACCAGACAGATTTTGTGAACTGTGTTCGTCTAGAGGGGGATTTTTGCTAACTAGTTCGTTTTTCGAGAACGCATAGGGAGACACAAGATTTTACCCAGGTTCGGATTCTCATGGCTGGTAATAGTTCTACTCCCGCTTGTGCTTGATTTATTTGGTTTGAAGGTGTGTGTGATCTCGCTGGAGAACGTACAGAGCTTGTGTGTAACAGGGATCCAACCCCCTCCTCTCTCACCCGGCAGCGCAGCGGCAGAATGACCGCTAAAGTGCAGCGCAACGGCAGAAAGACCGCTAAAGTGCATTGGTCAGAGCCACAGTGATCCCAATCATCATCCTCTGCATCCCACACCGAATCGCCGCATTAAATGCTTCTAATACGCTAAGTGGAGACGAGCCTTTATGATAAGAATTCTCCTCCCCTCGGGCGCACCTGCCAAGTGAGACTAGAAGCCCACCCGTTGGCACGGCGCCACCCACCGGGGTCGCCAGATCGTCGCCAAACCGCCGCGTGGCGTGCTCGCCCATGACGCCTGGGGCCTTGCTCGCCAACTGTGCGCCAAGCCGACGCGTGGCGTGCTTGCCCGTGGCGCCTAGGGACTTGCTCCCCCGCCGTGCACCTTTCCGCCACTTGATTAAACAGAGGGAGCAAACTTCGGTGCACGTTACACCGATAGTTGTCCAGATATGCTTAAGCGCAGGCCCGACATGCATTTTTGTGTAAAAAAACAAATAACATTTTTTCCATATGCACGCTGGGCTCTATATACGTACGCACGTGGCTTCTAACATGCATGCACGATAAATCAGTAATTTCGGAATTAATTGTTGTAAAACAATCGTCACACACACAAACACAATCACAATAACAGGAGACACAGATCTAGAGAGAGAAAAGCCAGGCATAATAATTTTTTTTGATAGATTTCTCTTGTGTACAAGGGGTTTCATATATGTAACCTAGCCTACATTTGGTTTTGCCCATAATACCCTAGGGTTTGGGATGGGCTTCCGGCCCATAAATCACCTAGGATTACAACACTTCTCCTTGGGCTAAACCGCGATATGCCCTTGCCTCATTAAAAACTCCATCCAAAAACCCAGTGGAAAAAAGGATTGGAGAAAAGAGTACATCGCACACACATGCCACACTACGATATTGCCTCATTAAAAACCTTATTATGAGAAACTTCAGAAAAAACTCATGTAAGGGAAAAAGAGTGCAATACTAGGTCTTTTGGATCATTACAGGCTCTTGTTCGGGGATTCTCCCCTGAACTTTACAATTCGTGAAATCGCCTCATTCCTATCCCATGGACACATTTACAGAATGTCGAGGTAGGCGACGCCTTAGTGAATATATCTGCCAGATTATCACACGACTTCACTTGAACTATATCAACTTAACCACTCTGCCGGAGCTCGTGAGGATTGAATAATTTAGGAGCAACATGCTTCGTGATATTACTCTTAATATAGTCTGTTTTCATTTATAATATGCAGACAACATTATCTTCATAAATAATAGTGTGGGCATCAATGGTATTAATACCATATGACTTCTAGATGTGATTTATCATTCTTCTCAGCCATACATACTCACGTGCAGCTTCATACATTGCTATTATCTCAGAGTGGTCGGTGGACGTAGCCACAATTGTTTACTTACATGATTTCTAAGAAATCGTGGTACCACCGTACAAGTAAACAAATCCAATCCGAGACTTAGCCATATGTGGGTCAGACATGCATCACGCATCTGTGTATCCCACCATGGTATTGGGCTCGTTCCTCCCATAAAACAACCCAAGATCCTGTGTACCTTTTAGGTACCTAAAGATAGTTTTAACACTGGCCTAATGTCTTCTGGTCAGAGCCGCGCTATATCTAGCCAGCAAATTTACCACAAAAGCGATATCAGGTCTAGTACAATTGGCTAGATACACTAATGCACCGATGGCACTAAGGTAGGGAACTTCTGGTCCCAATAATTCCTCATTCTCTGCCTTAGGTCTAAAAGGATCTTTCTTCACTTCAAGGGACCTGACCACCATGGGGTTTTCAGGGGATGTGCTTTACTCATTAAATTTCTCTAGTACCTTATAAGTATAAGCAGTCTGATGCACAAAAGTTCCTCCTGACAAATGCTCAAGCTGCAGGCCTAAAGAAATTTGGTTTTACCCAAATCTTTCATTTCAAACTCCGTCACTAGGTGAGCACTAGCTTCACCGATGTCCTCTGCTGTCCCGATGATATTTAGATCATCAACATAGACAGAAATAATACAAGATCCATTCGGGGATTTCTTTATAAACACGTAGGGACAATTATCATTATTTGTGTATCCCTTCTTCAGGAAGAATTCACTCAGTCGGTTGTACCACATCCTACCCGACTGTTTTAGCCCATATAGCGAATTTTTCAACTTGTCGCTATGCAAATTTCTATCTCCTTGATTCGGGATTTTTATTCCTTCAGGGACTCTCATATAAATCTCCGAATCTAATGACCCATATAAATATACGGTCACCACATCCATTAACTACATTTTTAAATTCATAGTTGTTGCCAGGGATATTAAATACCGGAAGGTAATTCCACTCATGACCGAGATTAGGTCACATCATAATCACTACCGGGTCTCTGCATGAACACTTGTGCCAGAAACCTCGCTTTATATCTCACCACTTGGAGATTTTCATCCCACTTCCGGATGAACACCCATTTAGCTCCTACTGGGAGTATGTTGGGAGGAGTTGGCGCTACAGGGCCCATCACTTTTCTCTTATTTAGCGAGCACAGTTCGGCCTCAATTGTTTCTTTCCATTTAGCCCAGTCCGAGCGCTTATGGCACTCTACCATGGTCTTAGGTTCTAGGTCTAATTCCAAGGATTTAGCAATCTTTGAGGCAAAATATGTGTCGACAACAGTGGATTTTATTTTATATAACTCTCCTGAACTAGTATAGTTCGTGAAAATTTCCTCATTTAAATCCTCTAACTCCTCGTGATTTCCCAACACGATGAGGTCAGAGCCTTCCGATCTCCCAGCGCCTGAGAGTCCGCGCACATGGTCACTGGGTCCGCCAACTCCTGGGTGAGTGCCATCTCCGGGGTGGTCTTTCTCGACATCAGGTCGATCTATCTCTCCCGACAAGAGTAATAAGCATGCACCGATTCTTTGCTTTTGCGGACGTCTCCACGAGCTAGAATCGCATGCACCCGGATCTCTCCCATCTTTCTAGTAAAAGAGATTTTAGTGGTTTGCTGGGGTACCTCCACTCTTTGCGGTGCATTTACTGCTGGTATATGCAACTTCATTACACCTTCATAGTCGATGAAAACATCTGACAGTCTATTTGCAATTTGTTGCAAATTAATAATCTGCTGAATTTCCAGTTCAGTATCCTTTGTGCCTGGGTCTCAGGCCTGGATGCTGGAGACATTCCAATTTAGTTTTCGGCATTCTTTATAGTCGTAATTCTCTCCCCTAATGCCGGGAAACAGCCCTCATCAAAAATACAATCAACGAACCTCGCCTTATGTAGGTCACCTGTCATAGGCTCGAGGTATTTTATAATGGACGGAGTATCAAATCCGACATAGACCCCTAGCTTCCGGTGGGGACCCATGGAGGTCCGCTGTGGTGGTGAGATCGGCACGTACACTGTACAACCAAACTTACGCAGATGAGAAATACAAGGTTGTTTCCCACGCACTAACTCGATAGGGAAGGTTTCAAGGTATGCAGTCGGTCTGAGTTTAATTAATTCTGCGACATGCAAGACCACATGGCTTCAACAACTTGTTGGGAGTTTACAATTTTGTATGAAAGGTCTCGCAATTAATTTAATCCTCTTTATCAGTGACTCTGCAAGGCCATTTTAAGGGTGCACATGCGGTACAGAGTGCTCTACAGTTATGCCCATGGCCATACAATAATCATTAAAGACACACGAACTGAATTCCGCGGCATTATCCAACCTAATGGACTTATTTTTTTCTTCGAGAAAGTTGGCATGCAATTTAATGATTTGGGCAATAATCTTAGCAAAGGCATGGTTCCTTGTAGACAGCAGGCATACGTGGGACCATCTAGTAGAGGCATCTAAGAGTACCATAAAATTTCTAAACAGGCCAGAGACGGGCAGAATCGGTCCGCAGATATCATCTTGAATTCTCTCTAGGAAATTCGGTGACTCATCTTGGACTTTGAGTTAAGAGGGTCTAATGATCAACTTCCCTTTGGCACATGTAGGGCACATGGAAACTTCGGGTTTCGGGAAATTTGATACCTTCAGAGTATGACCAACAGAATTGTTAACTATCCTTTCCATCATGCTTAGACCAAGATGCCCTAGACGATCGTGCAAGATCCAATAGGGTTCTAGGGTTGCTAATTCAGATTCCATAGCAATATAAGGAGAGGGCTTTATATAAGTATAATATAGGCCAGACGAAAGAGAATGAAGTTTCTCCACTACACGCTTATTACATCCATCATTCACCGTCGTAAGCAGGAATTCTGCCCCGCCATTATGATCAGTCTTAACATGGAAGCCATTCATGCGGATGTCTTTAAAGCTTAAGAGGGTTCAGGTTGATTCCGGATACAACAATGCATCCTCGATCGTGATGGTGGTACCCATGGGGAGAGTGGTTGTAGCTCGACCAGAGCCAACAATCCTAGCATTGCTTCCGGCAATTGTAATTATACTCCCATCCCTCTTCTAAAGGTTTTGGAAATATTTCGTCTCCCTAAATATCGTATTAGTGGTGTAACTATCTACCAGACAGAGCTCTTCCTCCATTCGAGCCAAGGGAGTAATTTCTATGTCATAAGAGTATATCGTACAAGCAATCAGGATATAATCTTTAACAATCATAAGCTTAAATTAAAAGCTAATAGCATAATAAGTAAGCAAAGTGATTAAACCATCTCATGACAAAGTGAGATCCTCCAGGGACTTACAAAGACATAGAATTAAATAGTTTAACTAAACATGACGGTAAAGTGTTCTCCAGGAACAAAGCAAAACACGCTGACTATGTAGTAAAGATAATGTCCAACATAGATAACTTAATGCATATCACCGTATCCATCTTCAAGCTCCATGCCAAGGATGTCGTCCTCATCGTTGGATGCATTGGCCTCTTGTTTCAGGCTATGAACAGCCATCTTATCGTTGCTCTTCTCCTCACAATGATAAGCTTCCAGCTAAACAACGTGCACCTCGGACTTGAGTTTCTTTTTCTCGCCATCTTTGTTGACGTACTGCTGGTACAACTCAACAAGGTGCTTTGGGGTTCGGCAAGTCCGTGAATAGTGGCCTTTGCTACCACAGCAGTAACACGACTGTGAGGCTTGATGAGACTTATTTTCAGGGGATTTCTACTGGACTTCCCCTTTGCCTTTCCCACCTTCCTTCCCCTTTTCAATTTTCTTCTTCACACCGAGGCGGTTGCCTTGGCCCTTCTTCCCTTTTCCCTTTTCCCTTCTGGCGGTGCCTACCGCTAGAGCAACTCTAAGCATTGGCGTGCGCTTCAGGCGCACCCTTGGTCCCCATGGAACGAACTGAGTGATTCTTCATGAGAATATCATTTTGCTTCTCTGCTTCTATCAGAGTCAGTATAAGATCAGAGTGTTTAGTAAACTTGCGTTGATGATACTGCTGCAGGAGTATCATCAACAAAGGGTAGAAGGTGCACAGGTCTTATTGATCATCTCCTCCTGCGAGATTTCTTTCTCGCAAAACTTCAATTTGGAGGTGACCTTGTGGATAGCATAGTTATAGTCGGCCACAATCTTAAAATCTTGGAACCGTAGTTCCGACCATTCTCTCTAAGCTTCTGGCAGGAGAATGTTTACATGTTGGTTGTAGCACTCCTTCAGGGAGGTCCACAAAGTCAGAGGGTTGTGCTCCATCATATACTCACTCCTCAGGTTCGGGTGAAGATGGTGGCGCATAAAATGCAAGACCAACTACTTGATCATGTTAGGGATAGTAGGTTCACCCTCTGCAGGAGGGACAATAGTAGTACCAAGGGCGCGGGCACTCAAGTTGATCTTGAGATCCATAGCCCAAGTCAGGTAGTTGCTCCCATCGATAGCATGTGGGGCAAATTCCCTCTTATTTATGTCAGACATATCCTACATAGTTATGTACATATTTACTTCGGGAAATATAACATGCGTGTTTGCAATAAAAATTAACAATTCACCAATTTGCAATATTAAATAAGACTATGGGTCTAAACAAAGTATATTGCAGAAAGGGGAACAAGTAATTCACAATTAATTTGCAAAAATAAAAGCTACAGGCTTTAATTACAGATAAGCGCAAAAAGTGAATTTAGTACTAAACAGGACAATAAATTACCAATAAATATTAAATCTACACGATTTAATTCTCACAAAATAAAGACGAACTCCGGGGGATTTCTTAAATTTGGCCAGAAAGGGCCCGGTTGGGCCCCCTATTTGTTTCGGCCCATATAGGGCCGGCCCAACTAGCCTGCCATACCCCTGTGTGGTGGATAGGGTTTACCCGTAGCCACAGATCCGGGAGGCGGCGGTGCTGACCAGTGGCGGCGCGACCGGCGCGGGCGCAGCGCGGCGCGGTGGAGGCGCCGTGCGTGGCCAGGGGCCGGAGAGGCCAAGGCTGGCGCTGGCATGGCGGCATGTGGTCGCGGGGGCGCGGCATAGCATGAGCGCGGCGCGGGCGCGGTGTGGACGCGGTGCGGGGGTGCTGCAGGCTCGGCGGCGCGGCGGCGGGGGCGGGGGCGCGTGTGCGGCGCTGCGGCGCGAGGGCCGGAGCCGGTGCGAAGACTCCTTCTGGGCACGGCGGCGCGAGGGCCGGGGCCGGCGCGACGTGGCCATCTACAGGATGGTGGTGATCGGCGACACCGACTTTGGCTATAGGCCAAGAATCAATCTACTAGTAACTAAAAGAAAACTAATAGATTGAAGACAAGAACAACAATCTACTAGATCGACAAAAACAGATTTGTTTGCGATAGTGACATACCGTTGGTCACAAACCTGAGTGCTATTCGTGCTAATAATGTGTTGTAAAACAATCGTCGCACACACACAAACACAATCAAAATAACAGGAGACATAGATCTGGAGAGAGAAAAGTCAGGCATAATAATCTTTATTGATAGATCTCTCTTATGTACAAGAGGTTTCATATATATAGCTTAACCTATATTTGGTTTTGCTCATAATATCCCTAGCGTTTGGGATGGGCTTCAGGCTCATAAATCACTTAGGGTTATAACATTAATAATAATTAAGCATGCATGGCTGACGTGTGCGGCCACGTGCCGGTACGTAGAGCCCGCAGGTTAGAGAGAGGAGGAGCGTGTGGGGGCTGCGTGGGTCGAGTGTGTGACAAGCGGGAGCCACATGCCGATGCGGTACGGTGGGCTTTTAAAAAATCGGATTTAATTTTGAAAACTATTTTAATTGATTAAAAAATTATTTAAAGCTTAGACAATTCTTATCTTTGGATTCCACAGTCCAAAAAATCCTAATTAACTCTTTAAAAATCCAAAAAAAAGATATCTGTCTATATATTTATGAATTTTATATAATTATTTCAAAGCATTTTCTGTACTATTTATTATTTGTTGTTCTTTCTATTGTTTTTTCGTAGAATCGTATTCGTTTCCTTTGGAAGGTGTAGAAGATTTTGCTGCAAGACTGGAAGGAGAGTGGTTGCGAGGCTACTCATATACAATCCTTCGTCACGTTGAACACAGTTTCAAAATAAAATAAATTTGTTTCATAAACTGCATTGCTATGTCTACTATATTTTATTTGAGAGATTAGCAATATATATCCCATCTTTTTTAAATACATGTTGTATCACACTATTATTCATTTGTCTCCTAGAATTATCATCATTTTGGTTTGATAATGTTGGTACCACACTTGGGTTTGTAGTCGTTTACTAGCCTACTTAGATATGCAGGTGTTTCCGGGAGGTTGATAAAATCTTGACTTGTGTTGCATAAGGGGCACCAAGCTGTGTAATTTGGGCTCCCAACGCTATCGGTTTTGGGGCACACAACTTTAAGGATCCGAGTATATAGGGAGCTAAGTGAGATAGCCTACAACTTTAAAGAGAAAATCGGTAATTATCTCCAAAATTTTTGTTGTTGAAACTTTGTTGTTTTTACTGAAAAGTTGAAATTTGGTCGGTATGTTTAAATTTTGGGGTCAACTAGTTTCACACGATTCTCTTTTATATTAAGGGTTCACTCGATTAGTTTATTTTGTTTTTGTTTGTAAGCGTTCACTCGTAGGGGTGGAAACGGGGGCATTCCTCATCAGGGAGTGCTTCCCCATCCCCGTCCCCACGACCTAAAATTTTTTCCATCCCCGTTCCCCGTCGTGGGGATTAAAAATTCCCCATCCCCATCCCCATTCGGGTGGTGGGGCCTCATCGGGGACCCATCCCCATGAAAATTACACACAAGAGGAAAATAGTTATCACCATTTTTATTCTAAAATCATGTTAAGAGAGAAGAAAAAAACAAATATGCTTTAGAGATTTGATTTATGCATATATGGAAATACGTATATAATGGGCTAGATAACATGTTTGCGGCCTAATAGTTCAAATAGAGTAAACTAATTTCAGGTTCCCAACCAGATCCCCACCATCCCCGACGGGGAATCGCTTTTCCCCCATTTACATACTCACGGGAGTTAACTTCTCCCCATACCCATGCCCTAGTAGAGGAATTCCCCACCAGGGATCGGGGAACGGGTTCCCATTGCCACCCCTATTCACTCAGGTTATTTTAATAGGTACAAATTTATTTTTATATTTTCTTTGTGTGTTTATAATGGAATTGCACTAGCTCAATGAATATTTGTTGTCTTCCTTTTTATGCTTGTGCGTGATTCTTTTTCCAGTGCTACTACTACCTCCGGTCATAAAAACAAGTCGCCGTTGACTTTTGGCCACGACTTTAACCATTCGTCTTATTCAAAAATTTAGTACAAACATGCGTAAATATGAATCATGTTTAAAGTAAGTTTAATGATAAAACAAATCACAGCAAAATAAACTATAGGCGCGGACTACAGGATGGACGTCAGTTCGGCCAGCGGCCGATCGGACGCTCCTAGCCCAAATTGGCCCAGTAAAACCCTGCGCCAGCAGTCCATCCAGTGCGCAGAACAAAAACATCCCGTGTTGTTCCCGTACCCCGCGTGTTGTTTGAGTTGTGTCGACGGATAGAAAACAGGTGCATGCAATCACACAGGAACGCGCTCTCTCCCCATGCTGCATGCGATATAGCGAAGATTCCTTTCTTGTTTTTTCTTTAAACAGAAATAACTTTTAACTGGGAACTCCAATCGACAGACCATTTTCACCAACGTGTTCCTCACATTTTTAGAACAAAACAAGGCCCATGTTGCTATATAAATTTTGTACTGAAACAATTTATCTATACTAATGGAATAATTAATTTGAACTATTGGAACAATACGTCTAATACGATGGAACAACTTGGTATTTCGCCTGCTGGAACAATAGGCTAAGCCCAATTGGAACAATGCATTTGGTCTGATGGAACAACTTGCATACCTATTGGAACAATGCATTTGGTCTGCTGGAATAGTAAAAAGAAATGCCTACTAGAACAAGAAGGTTTGCCTACTGAAACAATAATTTTTGCCTGCTGGAACAACAAGGTTTGCCTAGGAACAAATAAAAGTTAACTACTGGAACAATAAGGTTTGTGCTACAAGAACAATTGAACTTTGCCTACTGGAACAATAACTTTGCCTTATGGAATAATAAATTTGCCTTCTGAAACAACAACGTTTGTCTTCTGGAACAAATAAAGTTTTTAACTACCGGAACAATAAAGTTTGCCTATTGAAACAATAAAGTTTGCCTACTGGAACAATAAAGTCTGTCTTACTGGAATAGTTGAGCTTTGCCTACCAGAACAATAAATTTTGTCTTATACAACAATAACTTTTTGCCTTCTGGAACAATAACTTTTGCCTTCTAAAACAAATAAGGTTTTGCCTATTGGAACAATAAAGTTTACCTACTGGAACAATAAAGTTTGCCTACTGGAACAATTATGTTTGTCTGTTGGAACAATGAGTCTAGCCTTCCGGAACAATCTATCTTGCCTGCTGGAACAATGAGTCTAGCCTCTTCGAACAATCAATCTTGCCTGCTGGAACAACTTTTATACATGTTGAAACAATGTATTTGTTCTGCTGGAATAATAGGCTAACCCAATTGAAACAATATGTCTAGTTTGATGAACCACAACTTGTATACCTACTAGAACAATCTATCTTGCTTGCTGGAACAGTAAGTCTAGCCTTCCGGAATAATCTATCTTGCCAGATGGAACAATTGTACCAATAAAAATAAAAAAGAAAAAATATTTAAAATGAGTTTATTAGGAATTTAGATGAATTATAAAATTTGTACTACGCGATTTGGACTCCAAACGAAAAAGATACAAAAATGAGAAATCGAATAAGAACAAAAAAAAATGAAACGCAAAAACTAGCTACGTGCCTCTTGCCTGTATGTGCGAAGCTAGTGCGCGTGGGCGTGTAGCCGCGTAGGTGTTTGCTAGCTACTTAGCGCGCGGGCTGGGCCGGGCGTCCGACAGATCGGACGCCCGATCCCGAGCATTTTCGTAGACAATAACTTACGTAGTTTTTTGAATAAGATGAATGATAAAATACGTATCTAAAAGTTAACAGCGACTTGTTTTGATGACTTTTTTTTTTTGAGAAAGGCCGAAGCCAACAATTCCATTTCAATCAACGAGCAGATTACAAGCAACTTCGTACAGACTCTCCGAGAACACAAGCTGCAGAAGGAACCCCGGTAACAGACTCTGAGATACATCCAGGGGGGACTGGAGCAAAGGACCGCAAGCTCAAAAGAAAGACACCCAGCAAGTGACTACTAGAGAGTACGTCCGAGATCACTCACAACACCACTCTAACCACTCACAGACTAACAAAGACCGCCTCCTACCCTGAAACTCTGTGGTATATCCATGCCCAGCATGGTGCAACAATCAGCAGGAAGACAGGTCGCTACACCCTAACAAACCAACAAACAACACCGGCACGACGACCGGCAACAAACACAGCCCGGCGAAATAATCCCGGAACCCCCACGACGTCAGTGCCGACGCCTGGAACCACGCCGCTTCCATCGACGACACCATGTCGCCGAGAAAACAGGCAAAGCCCAAAACCGCACCTGCCCCGCCGAGCACCACGCCAGCCGGAAGCAAGCCGGATCTGGAAAGAAATGCCGACGCCGGCGAAGAAGACCCCCCCACCACCGTCTCCGTCAGCCAAAGCCGACGACAGCAGCCGCCATGACCGATTTCGGAATAGGTGCACGAGCTGTGGAACAAAGAGGAAAAAACAAGATACAATCGTCTTCCACCTTCCCCGACCACGCCAAACCACATCACAAGAAACGATCCGTCGGAGTCGTCGAAGCCGAAGAGGAGAGAACGTCCAACGCCAGCAACCAAAGAGGTGGGCACCGCCCTCCCCCATCGCTGGACGTCGCCGTCACCACGGTGTCCCCGGCTGGAGTCTGCCGAACCGCCGACGACGACCGGAAAGCTCCCCAGAACCTGGGAGAGAGGAACGAGGAGAAGGGGAACGCCGTTCCCCACCCCGCCGCCTCCCACCCCGCACGACAGCCGTCTCCACGCCAGACCTGCCGACAGCCGACCGGGATTCCAGATCTGGGCACTAGCGAGAGGAGGAAGGAAGGGGACGATTCCCACCTAGCAGCTCCACCGACTGGAGATGGCGCCGGCGGGAAGGAGGCGCCGAGATGCCCGCCGGCGGCGGCAGGCCAGACGGCGGCGAGCGCCGCCGCCGCCGCCGCCGGCGGCTGGATCTCGAGAAGGCGCCGGGGGAGGGGGAGAGCGAGGAGGAGACCTTGAGGACGCTGAGCTTGGGGAGGAGGAAGGACTCCCGCGGCGCCCGCCGGCGGCGACGGCGGCGGCGGCGGCTGGGGGAAACCCTAG
>SPJY01000659.1:1341666-1370854 GCA_005191435.1 Raddia distichophylla | reverse complement strand
ATTAGAGTAAATTGCACTTTTGCCCCCTAAAGTTGGACGAAAATCTCACTTGGCCCCCTAAACTTTGTTTTGTCTCACTTGGCCCCTTGAAGTTGTGTTTGGGTGCCACAAAAGCCCCGAGAAGTTGGATCCCGTTGCAACACAGCCCCTAGAAGTTGGCTCCGGTTTCAAAAAAATTGGCCTGCGTTGCAACTTCAAGGGGCCAAGTGAGACAAAACAAAGTTTAGGGGGCCAAGTGAGATTTTCGTCCAACTTCAGGGGGCAAAAGTGCAATTTACTCTATTTATAACAAGGTCAGGGAGTTGGTTAGGGAATCAAGGGTTTGTGATTTCGAGAATGATCATGACCAAAATGAAATGAGAAGAAGTGTGCTCGGTGAGGGCCCAGACGGTGCTCCCAGCGGAGGCCCGGGCGGGGCACATAGGACGCGCTTAGGTCCAGGAGGGAGTGCTGGCGCGGGAGGCGCGACGACGGCGAGGCCCAGAAAGCAGCGCTGGCACGGGAGCATCGCCCTAGGCGCATGGTGCGAGAGCGCTGCCCTAGGCGAGGCACGCGTCGGCTTAGGCACAGATGGGTGTTGCTGCATTAGGCTAGCCATGGGCGCGTGGAGCAGGCCGAGGCTGAAATGGAGTGGGAGGAATAGTGTATGGATTCCTTTTTCGTGGAAAAATTGAGGAATTTTAGTATGAGAAGAAAGGGGAGTTCTACTCGTGGTAGATTTTCCTCGGCACTATAAAAGCATGTCCAAGGGGGGTTTTGAGCGCAGATTTCGAAGGAAATTTTAGAACGTGAGATTCTGAAAAAGGGAGTCGTCCTTGGAGGATGGTTCATGATCTGTTCAAGATGTTGAACGGGTCGGGTGGCAATAAACCCATCGACAAGCAGCTGTCGTTGGGAGAATCGCAGATCGGCAAGATGAAGCCGACCGGTATGAATTTTGTTTTGGTGAGGTTTGACGGTACGAGAAACTTTAGTTAATTTATGGCAAGCGAGGATTCGGTACCTGTTGGTGCAACAAGGAATCGTGGTGGCTCTCAGGGAGAACTAATAAATCGAAGAAGGTGGAGGCCGATGATTGGAAGGAGATGTGGTTGTAGGCAGCGATAACCATAATTCTTTGTCTCTCAGATCGGTCATGTAACATGTCATCAAGTTGTCATTGCCAAAAAAAAAATTGGGACAAGTTGGCCCGTCAGTTTATGTCCAGTACTTTGACCAACAAATTGTATCTGAAGCAAAAGTTGTGGACTGACGATGCAAGAGGGATCGGATTTGTAAGCACATATTGATGTTTTCAACAAGTATGTCACGGATTTAGCACATCTGGCTGTAACACTCGCCGATGAAAATAAGGCAATTATTTTTCTTTGTTCGTTGCCTCCATCCTTTGAGTATTTGGTCACAACACTAATATATTGCAATGATAGCATCAAGACTAAGAATATTACTGCGACGTTTATGTCTCATCAATTGAGTAAGAATATCAATGCAGTGGAAGAATCTCATTATGTTTCTTTACTAGTCAAAGGTGATCAAAGCGGTCATGGAACCGAAAAAAATAACATGGGGATGCAGTGCTACAAAAAAGATGCAATCAGTAGGGTCACATAAGGTGAGACTGTCCAAATCCACCAAAGGGAGCAGTCGCTAATGTGGCAATATGCCCAAGTGACTCAGGAGGCAATAATGCTGAGGTTCTCTTAGTAGAAAGCTCTATTGTTACAGGCAGAGCTACTAAGCATGGTTTTGCAGGGCTAGCGATGTTTGTTCCAAAAGACAACGAGTTCGAGGTGGAGGACTCGTCGGGCGACCAACTGTAGGATGCAGAAGAAGGAAGCAAGCAAAGTCCGTGTACACGGATTCGTGCAACACGCTGTAAGGATATCAAGGTGCAGAAGGTCATATTCTTCAAGATAGAGTTCATTAGGTTTTGTGTCGAATATATGGCAATGATAGCATCAATACTGAGTATATTACTGCTACGTTTATGTCTTATCAATTGAAGAAAAATAACAATGCAGTGGAAAAACCTTGTCTCGTTGCTCTACTAGTCAAAGGTGATCAAGGCGGTCAAGGGACCGGAAAGAAGAATAAGAAAAATAACATGGCGATGTGGTGCTACAGATGCAACGAGTAGGAGCATATAAATAGAGATTGTCTGTTAGGTATTGTGTCAAATATGTGTACAGGTAGGTTACATGGACTCTGTATTGTAATAGGCAGGGTTGGTTAGTATTAGAGTCGGACTCTATCCAGGTATCCACTATATAAAGGGAGGCAGTCCTGGTGTAACTATGACAACGACTTCATAATAGTAGCATAGGCAAGAGGAGGTCTACGGCCGGCATGTGGCCGTGACCTGGTTAGCCGGTGTGCTGCAGTATTATGGATTGGGGAGGAGCATCCATAATCAGAGCCCCGTAGATGTAGGCAGTAATGCTGAACTGCGTTACCAAACATCGTGTCTCCTGGTGTCGTTCGTGATCTTGCATCGGCGCATATCCTAACAAGTGGTATCAGAGCCATGGTCGGTAACCCAGAATCGCACGGTGTAGGACAGATGGTCCGATGTGGTGATGGGGAGCACAACTTAAAAGGTGGAGGCACCCCTCTCCCTTCAGGCCGGCTAGTCTTTTGGGCTGAGTTGGGCCAGGACCTGGGTTGTGCTTTCTTGTTGGGCCAATAGATGTGGGAACCTGGGCCAGAGACCAGGTGTTGGTCTCCGGGGGAGCCGGATCGCTGGCGGGCCATGAGATGGCAGGATCGCAGCGGGCTCCAACAAGTGGTATCAGAGCCATGGTCGGTAACGCAGAACGTCTCCATGAGATCACACGGTGTAGGACAAATCGTCCGATGTGTGACGGGGGAGATTGTTGGGTTTAGTCCCACATCGGTTATTGGTGATGGGGGAGCACAACTTAAAGTCTCCATGAGATCACACGGTGTAGGACAGATCGTCCGATGTGTGACAGGGGATATTGTTGGGTTTAGTCCCACATCGGTTATTGGTGATGGGGAGCACAACTTAAAAGGTGGAGGCACCCCTCTTCCACCAGGCTAGTCTTTTGGGCTGAGTTGGGTCAGGACCTGGGTTATGCTTCTAATTGGGCCAATAGATGTGGGGACCTAGGCCCGAGACCAGGTGTTGGTCTCGGGGGGAGCCAGATCGCTGGCGGGCCATGAGATGGCCGGATCGCAGCGGGCTCCAACATTGTCAAGGTCCAACAAAGGGAGCAGTCGCTAATGTGGCAATAGGCCCAAGTGACTCAGGAGGCGATAGTGCTGAGATTCTCTTAGTAGAAAGGGCTATTGTTACGGGTAGAGCTACTAAGCATATTTTTGCAGGGTTGGCGACGTTTGTTACAAAGGACAACGAGTTCGAGGTGGAGGACTTGTCAGGCGACCCGCTGCAGAAAAAGAAGCAACCAGAGTATGGGTACACGGGCTCGCGCAAGACGCTGGAAGAACATCAAGGTGGAGAAGGTCATATTCTCAAATGTGGAGTTTGTTAGATTTTGTGTCGAATATATATCAATGATAGCATCAAAACTGAGGATATTACTACTACGTTTATGTCTCATCAATTGAGAAAATAACAATTCAATGATATAACCTTGTTATGTTACTTTACTAGTCAAAGGTGATCAAGACGGTCATGGGGCCGGGAAGAAGAGCAAGAAAAATAGCAGGAGGTGCGGTGCTACAGATACAATGAGTAGGGGCACATAAAGAAAGACTGTCTAGGTCCACCAAAGAGAGCAGTCACTAATGTGACAATAGGCCCAAGTGACTCAGGAGGCGACAGTGCTGAGGTTCTCTTAGTAAAAAGGGCTATTGTTACAGCTAGAGCTACTAAACATGGTCTTGCAAGGTTGGCGACGTCTGTTCCAAAAGATAGCGAGTTCGAGGTGGAGGACTCGTCGGGTAACCCGCTGTAGGCTACAGAAGAAGGAAGCAAGCAGAGTCTGAGTACACGGGTTCGTGCAATATGCTGGAAGGACATAAGGTGGAGAAGGTCATATTGTTTAAGGTTTGTTAGGTTTTCCGTCGAATATATAGCAATGATAGCATTAAGACTGAGAATATTAATGCTACGTTTATGTCTCAGGTTTTTCGTCGAATATATAGCAATGATAGCATTAAGACTGAGGATATTACTGTTACGTTTATGTCTCATTAATTAAAAAATAATAACAATACAGTGGAAAACCTCGTTCTGTTACTTTACTAGTCAAAGGTGATCAAGGCGGTCATGGGACTGGGAAGAAGAACAAAAAAATAACAGGGCGGTGCGGTGCTACATATACAATGAGTAGGGGCATATAAAGAGAGACTATCCCGGTACATCAAAGGGAGCAGTCGCTAATGTTGCAATAGGCCCAAGTGACTCCGAAGGCGACAGTGCTGAGGTTTTTTTTAGTAAAAAGGGTTGGTTTTGCAATGTTGGCGACGTCTGTTACAAAACACAGCGAGTTCAAGGTGGAGGACTCGTCGGCCGACCCGCTGTGGGTTGTAGAAAAAGGAAGCAATCAGAGTTCGGGTACATGGGTTCACACAAGACGCTGGAAGAACTTTAAGGTGGAGAAGGCCATATTCTCTAAATGGGAGTTTATTAGGTTTTATGTCGAATATGTGTATAAGAATTACAATTGGACTCTGAGTTATAATAGGCAGGATCAGTTTATAGTAGCAGCCGGACTTTATCTGTGGCTGTGGCCTCAGCAGCTGGTATGCTGCGATATTATGGACTGGGGCAGAGCGTCCATAATCAGAGCCTCACAGAGGTAGGCATAAGCCGAACCGTGTTACCAAACACGTGTTTCCTAGTGTCATTCGTGCTTTTGCATTGGCATAAATCCTAACAAATTTCATTGTTTGAATGCTCCGTACACCCCATGGAGAAGAGGAACGCTGAAACATGCCGGGGGTTTCTCATTGTTGTTGAGTCGGACCTCTCTTGTACGCTCTTTTCTTTTCTTTTTTTCCCTTGTAATGAAAAGGCGCCAGACCATTTTTGGAAAAAAAAACCTTGATTTAATCTTTTTTTTTTTGAACAAACGGGGCAGGCGCTCTGCCATTTCATTAAGAAGAAGAGAACTGTACATTGTACAAAGATTTAGCCACGGCTAGAAAAACAAAAGGAAATTACACTGGGGAAGCAAGGAGCCCCATGCTCCATCCCCTCACCTCCTCCAAAATTCTATCAACCAGCGTCCTAGAAGGAAGATTCTTATGCTGAAAAATACGTCTATTTCTTTCCTTCCAAATATTTCAAATAGTGTAGATTATGAGACCATTTAGGACCCTCTTGGCCGCTTTGCCGGCTGTCTGGGAAGAGGCCGCGATCCACCAGTCGCAGAAGCTCATGTTGTTTGTCCATCTAGACGTTTGAGGGTATTGATTGAGAACCTCATTTCATACTTCTTCAGAGTACGAACAATGGATAGTCAGATGGTTAATGATTTAATCTCTAGTGACGTAGAAGAGCTTATGACCAAATCTGATACTAAAGCAGTGATACATCCTTTTCCAAAAATAAAAAATACAGTTATTCACCTGATATGGCAGGAGTGAGGATTCCATCTCCAACAGCCATGCATGTACCGAAAAGTACCAGAATAAGAATGACATTCTTTCTAAACTGATGTCCCTCTAACCATCTTTTGATCTTTGCAGCAAGTGACTTCTCATCATATGTGTGACGGCTGTATGTAGTTAGCTCTTCATCTGTTCTATGTTGACTGGGAATATTGTTTATTTTTGCATGCCGGCAAAGCAGTGAATAAAGAGCAAACGTTCCACCTACAGATACAAATAAACCTCTTAACATGTTGGTATTCATATTGGAAATTGATACACACAGAGAAACAGAAGGTGAACTAGCCAATTTGGAACAGGACTGAACTCCCCAGCAACATACCATTTTATCCACAATGACATCTAATGTGCAATGGTGTGTGCCATACCAATATGCTGGCCTTTTTTCATGTATAGAAGATTGCATTTCATATTGCAGAGCACGAACTATATTCTTACATGAGAGTAACTGCCGAGACAAGTGTCACAACATAGCAGAAGGAGACGAACTCATATTAGCAGATATGTTTCTCCTAAATGAAGGCTTTCTTTTAAGGCTTTTCCAGAGTGATCCACAGCTAATCTCTTTGAAGAATACCATTCATTCAGAGCTAAACAAATGAAAGGCCTAACTAACTGTACTGTACAATGGAATGCTGCATGCATGAAAACAAACTGAAGCATACATATAAATGAGCTTTCAGCAAACTAGTATCCAAGGAGAACTGCAAAACAATGTTCATCTCATGGCCCAACAAAGAACTTCTGCAGAAGTAACTGGAGCAAAAGTTTAGATCTCAAAATGATAGGTTGGTAGCTAGTAATTTAAGTAAATGTCATCTATTTTACAAAGAAAACGAATAGAATTCGCTTTGCATAATTAGTGTTATAAATTTTTGTGATACCCATGGGCCCTTTGGTCCAGGCCGGCCCACTTAATGGGACTATTAGGCAGGGAGGGGGAGTGAACTCGTCGGTTCACTCCAGGTCGTCGGTTCACTCGAGGGCAACTGCCGCCGCCGCCCCTGTCCTTCCTCTCTCCCGTCCCTGCTGCCCAGCCGCCGGGCTGCGCCGGCGCCGCCGCTTAGCGGTTTGGGAAATACGACCGTTTCCGTGCTGCTGTATAGTGTAGGCCGCGAGGGATTTCTTATTAAGTTTCTGGCATGTTGGACTAGATAATGAAATTTTTTATGGATAATAATAGATGGTTGGTAAAGTAGACTTTTTGATATAGAGAATTAAAAGCTAAGCTAGTTGTATTAGTTTTCTCATGATGTTGGATATCGGTGCCAGTTTGGTTGATTGGTATGTCTCTTGCAGACGGCTTTCTTTTCGGGTCGGCGTCATCGTTCCATCCCTCCGACTTGTTTGGTAAAAGAGGCAAGTATATGTTAAACACATGTTGTTTGAGGCTATATGACTGTGTGGTTTGATTGCTTTGTGGTTGTTCTCATTGTATGGTTGGAAGAAGAGTTTATATTATTTTGATGCAATTTGAAGGTCTTGTTATTTATAGTTAAGTGATGAAGGTATATGATAGTTGTAAGACAGAGAAGAGGCATTATTGCATCATGTGCATATGAGCCAGGTCGGTGAAAAAGTTACTTTTGACTAGTCCGGTGAGGTCGGTGAGAAAGTCAAAAGTGACTAGTCCGGAGTGCTTTGAAGTCCTACTTGGTAGACACTCCACGGGAGTGGAGTAATTGGTCCCCGGCTTTGAGAGGACGGGCAAGGGTGTGCACCGACGGGTGACACTCTAGCTATACCGGTATGAGCTCACAGTACAGACGCATGTGCATTGCATTGCATTGCATCGAATGGATGAGAAGTGGTTTGTTGGAGTATTTGGATTGACGATTGTTCTTGTTTCTAGTGTGAAGAGAATGAGTTGATGGAAGTGATATTCTGGTTCTCGTATTTGTATTCCCTAGTTATTTATACATATACTTTGCTGAGTATTCTTAAATACTCACTCTTGTTTTTATTTGGTTTTTAGATACAGGTGATGTCAATCATGCATGGGGATGAAAAAATAGAACCTGGACTTGAGCACTCACTACCTCTCACGTTATTTAGTACCTTGGGTTCATATGAGATTTATTTAAATAGTTGATTTATGTGAATAATTGAAAGTTACAGTTTATTCTGTATTTCCTTTCATGGCTAGAGGTTGATTGGAAACGGTTATATACTCTTGATATGAATTGTCTGTCGTGGATGTCCATATAAACAGAGGAGATGCTGTCGAAATTTAGAATAATTGGTAGAGTTAGTAGCATTCCAGACTCAGGAGGAGTTGGGGTGTTACAATTTTCCTTCAAAGAGCAGGTGACTTGAGTAGGTCGGGCCGAATCTTGCCATGGCCGACAGGCAAGTTAAGAACCTAAAGGCATCACATGGTAATCTCTGAGCGCACTCCAGGTGGTTAATTAAATCCATGTATCGGTGATGATCAAGAAAGGGAGGGGGATCACCTCAGAATGAAGCATGCATAGAGAATGGACAGATAGATATCGGGCTTTGGAATATTATCACGGACAAGCAAAGGGCAGCACACTAAGGAATCGTTGCATGAAGGTAGGACAAGAGTAAGCATCAGCATCATCAAGGTGTTTTGCAAGGTAGGACATCATCCTGCGCGCTGGTAGCTAGCGATCGGAGAGGGGCGAGGGCCTTCGTCACCTGCAGATTAATGCATGGTACTACACTACTACTACTAGCTAGCTAGCTAGAGAGAGATCAGAGAGGGCCTTCGTCCAAGGAGATCGAGGTGCGATGGATGTGTGGAGTGCCGTGCGATGGTGGGAGGAGTGGCAGCTGCGCATCCTGGTGCTGGGCAGCCTCGCCCTACAGTGGTTCCTCATGCTGGCCGCCCCCCTGCGCCGTTATGCCATCCCGTCCTGGCTCAGGACGTGCATCTGGGCGGCGTACCTCGGCGGCGACGCCCTGGCCATCTACGCACTCGCCACCCTCTTCAACCGCCACTCCGGGGCGCCGGCGGCGAACGCAGGCGCAGACTTCCTGGAGGTGCTGTGGGCGCCGGTCCTGCTCATCCACCTCGGCGGGCTGCAGCCGCACATAACCGCCTACAACGTCGAAGACAACGAGCTGTGGCGGCGGCACGTGGTGACCCTGGTGTCCCAGGTCGCGGTCGCGCTGTACGCCTTCTGCCGGTCCTGGCCGGGCTCCGGCGACGGCGACAGGAGGCTGCTGCTGGCGGCGGCGGTTCTCCTCTTTGTCGTGGGGCTCGTCAGGACATGCGAGAAGCCATGGGCCCTCAAGAGAGCGAGCATCAGCAATGTGGCCGCGTCGTCCTTCACCCTGCCCACGACAAACCTTCTTTTGAGGCTGTTCGGCTTCATCTGCCGAGATCCGGACATAGAAAGGGTTCTAGTCGACAATTATAAAGAAAGAGAGCCGATCCAGTTGCTGCTCGCGGACATGCCACTGCGATCTGCTGATGGCGGAGGTGGCGATGGCTTCTCGCATACAGAAGCAAGGATGTGGACAAACAAAGCGTTTGCGGTCCTGTACACCAGAGTCAACGTGCTCGTAATGCCTGAATTAATAGCCTGGCAGCTGCTGCTGCTGCCCCTCACCTACATGGTCGCCGTCGCGCTGTTTGCAGCGAGCAACAGGCGTGCAGGTGCTGATGTGAATGTGACATACATCCTGCTGTGCTGCACCGCTGTATTGGACGTTCTGGCGCTCTGTATATCTGGCACGTTGTTAGATTTGGTGGAGCGCGCAGGAGTGCCAATGGCGTGCGAGACGGCCGCCCAGTGCAACCTCATCTCCTTAACTCTCCGGAGAAGAAGGCGCCGGCTTGTCGCCGCTTGGCTCATCAACCGCGCGGGGCGCCCCTGCGACATGGAGAATGCCAATGCTACAATGCCATTGGAAATCATGCGCCGTGTGGCGCAGCGTCTGGACCCTACAGGCGTGATGGAGTCGCGCAGCGGCAGTATCAATGCCAGTACTATATGAGGCAGCCTACGGGAGCACCGGTTCAACCGGCGCGTCCTCGTCTAGCACATCGCCACCTACCTCTCCTTCCGCCGGGGTGATGTGCCGCCGGAGGATCTGAATGGGCAGGATGATGGCGCTGCTCTTGAGGCGTGCATACAGGTGATATCCAACTACATGGCCTACCTGCTCAACTTCCACCCCGACATGCTGCTCACCGGAAGCAGGCAGCATCTCTTCGCCCAGGCCATGAGCGAAGTCGAGCCCATCCTCAAGGGCGACGAACAAGCTGGCGCAGCGGTAGCGGACGCCATCATCGGCATCAACATGGAGGCCCAGCTGGGAAGGACCGGCCATGGCGACTCCATCCTCTTCGATGCAACCTCGCTTGCATTGCAGCTCACGGCTCTGCCCCTCAGTGAAATGAGGGAGACGATGATGGAGGTGTGGGTGAGGATGCTCTGCTACTCCGCCGCCATGTGCAGGGGCTTTCTACATGCCAAGGCTCTGGCTAAAGGAGGGGAGTTCCTCACCATGGTCTGGCTCTTCCTCTCCTTCAATGGGGTGCAGATGTTGGCCGACAAGCTTCAGATGTTGCCGCAGCTCGAGCCCGTGCAAGCACAAGATCGACAAGGCATGACCTCGCAACATGAAACCCTTGACAACATTGCTTAGCCATGCACATAAGTCTCATTTCTCTTTCCACCTTTTCATATATATATATGGCTTGTTAACCCGGTGGCATGAGTGAGGTTCGTTCAGTTTCTAACATTCGTGTGGTGTGTTGCACATTCATGTTGTGTTGTTGGCCCATGTAACTAGTTCATTCCCTACAACTAGTTAATGTTTCTCACACAAGGACAATGGAAGCTTTAGGGATGAGCACAAGGCCCTTTAAAACTTACGGGTGTTTTTCATTCATATATGGGGCTACACATACGCTATGTTCTTCATATTTGAGACTCACGTTGTGACTTGTGACACACCCCAACCCAACCAGGTTTGGAATATTACTAACTCTATGAAAAAATTACAAATTTCGGCAGCATTTCCCCATAAAATCAACTAATCCAAACACAACAGTTTAACAAATAGATGCACAAACATAATCAACCATCAACATCAAGAGAACGGGAAAAAGAACCCCGATGACAACGGTAAACCCAAAACCCATTCATGGGTCCAACTCAACAATGTGTATTACGATTAACGGTTATCACAACATTTAACAACAACGACGAGGATAGTAAAAAAATTAACAAGCCAACCATCCAACAGTTAGCAAAAACATAAATCTCCACACAAAACATAAATCATAAATGGTTCTCTAAATGGATTACGTAAAGATAACTAAATTTGCTAAGTCCATCAATTTATTTAAGATATGAGTGCGCTTGTACCAAAAGGAACTGTGGTACGATTCCCCATGCATATCGGCTTCAAAGATCACCTAAAGACCAAATAAAGCAAGAGTGAGTATCGGAGAATACTCAACAAATTATATGTATAAACATAGAGGACAACAAGATTTCTCCAACAATTGCATTCAAATAAAACAACCATTATACCGACCACTCCATCAAACTTACTTTTCAAGCATTTGATGCAATGCAATGCATATGCGTCTGTACTGTGAGTCTGTGAGCTCGTACCGGTATAGCTAGGTGCGTACTCGTCGATGCCACACCTTGCTCGTCCTTTTCAGGTGGGGACCAATTACTCCACTCCCGTGAAGTGCCTACTAAGTAGGACTTCAGAACACTCCGGACTAGTCACTTTTGACTTTCTCACCGACCTCACCGGACTAGTCAAAAGTGACTTTCTCACCGACCTTGATTATATGCATATGATGCAACATACTCTTCTTTCATACGGTCATCACATACTTCCATCATAACAATAAATATTAAAATACTCAATTTAATCAACATATAGCCATTAGAACTACTCATTCACAAATAAAGGTTCAAGAACATAACACTATTTCAACAAAGCTCAATACAATCAACAACTATCTGTTTAACATATAATTCCCTTTAACCGCGAGGATCCGGATGAACTGTAGATTTACACTGATCCATTTCATTTGACTTGCTTTTTAAACCGTGTCTTCTAGTGTCGTTCGTGCTCTTGCATTGGCGTAAATCCTAACAAATTTCATCGTTTGAATGCTCTGTGGACCCCATGGAGAAGAGGAACGCTGAAACATGCCGGGGGTTCCTCTTCCTCGTCAGGCCTGGGCCTGGAACTCCATCACGCTCAGGCCATCTCGGGACTGGTGGGTAAGCCTCCTAACTAAGCTTGCTTAATCCTTTGAGTTTAGCTTGGTGCGCTCTTAATCGCAGGGAGATCGTCTTCTTCCGTCCCAGGTCTGCTGCGTCATCTCGGTTAATTAATTTGTTGTAGCCTCTGCTGGCTGGCGGCCTGTTGTGGTGTGCGTCTTTTATGCCTTTCTCTTCGTGGTTGTCAAGAGCGGGAAAAGAAAAAGGTGTTTAGCAAAGTGATGCTTAATGTCACTGGTAGAATGTTGCTGGTTTCTCATATGTAAATATACTTCGTTTCTAGGTGATGTAATATTGTTGTTGAGTCGGACCTCTCTTGTACGCTCTTTTCTTTTCTTTTTTTACCTTGTAATGAAAAGGCGCCAGGCCATTTTTGGAAAAAGAAAAAAAAAACTTGATTTAATCTCTAGCGACGTAGAAGAGCTTGGGCTCCACGGCCAGTTGCTGTTGATTGGTGGAGCACATTACCACACTCTGTTTCTTAACTCTCTTTTGGTTTGAAATTAATATGTTTGGATAATAACAGGCTAGAATTATTGCTCTGGGATCATTGAAAATTTTTACAAGAACAATCATACTAGTAGCAGTACAATCTATATATATAAATTATGGACTATCTGTAGTATATATATCATTATTCTATGTGAGATGCATCTACTTTGAGGTTACACATAGAACACCTGCCCGACGTTGAGCAGGCTCTCATGGGGAACGTTGAAGATGGCACTGTTCTCCCTGCAGATCTTCCTGAAGAAGGCGTACATGTAGTTGATGGCGATCTTCTTGAGGAACCCGGAATCCCTGCGAGCTCTGATGATGGTGTTCCCAAGGATGTGCACCACCCCGGCATCCCTGCAGGAGTTCAAGAAGGCGATCTCGTCGCCCACGGTCTGGAACGCCTGGCCAGGCACGTGATCTGGGGATTGCACAGGCACAATGGAGTCATGGGAGGTGCAGGTGAGCTCCATGCCGGAGCCATGGCTGATGCCGTTGATCCTTGGGTTGGCGTTGCTGACGCTGATGCTCCCCTGGTTCTGGTTCAGCTCCTGGGTGCTGCTGCACTCGTCAGAGTCACTGTACTCCTCCATCATGCTCTCCAGCCGGACGAACAGCAGCAGGCCGTCGAAGAGCATCCTCTCGAAGTCGTCGTCCTTCTTGTGGATGTCCTTGTAGCCATACCGTGCCACGCAGCGGAACATGTGGAAGTTCTTGGGGCCGATCCGCTTCACCAGGAACCTCTCGTCCCGCGGCACGGTGTACACTGGAAGGTACTTGACGCAGACGAAGACCAGGGTGGAGTGGATGGCCGGGAGGTTGGTGATGAAGTGTGAGAATATGTGAGGGACACCACTCGCCAGTTCAGTGTACACCAGCCCAATCCCGGGGACCCTGACCAGGCCAAGGCTTGGACCAAGGCCTAGGATCCATGCCATGGACACCTTGCTGTGCATCTCAAATTCATAGCGCTTGAGGGTGCCATAATGCCATACATACATGATGATCAGGAAGGCGACCGCGAACACGAGAGGAACCCAGCCGCCCTGGTCAATCTTCCGGACCACAGCCGTGAAGTATGGGATCTCCACAACCAATGACAGTGCTGTGAAAAGAACCACCAGGGACCAGTGGCTGCGCCACACCAGCAGCATTATAGGGATCATGAGAAATGTTGTCACAAGCATAACCATGATCACAGCAGTACCTGCTTGTTTGCGCAAAACTCATGTAAGGAACAGAGACGAAATATGCAGTGTGGTCCTGAAATTTCAATATTTAGGCTCTATACAGGGATGTGGGGAGATTTTTACCGTATGCATTTGCAATCTGGGACTGGTTTTTGAACCCAGCGGTGACGGCTATGCACAAAATCATAAGGATCCAGTTGATATCAGGGCTGTATATCTGGCCAAGATATTTCTTGGAAGTATGGATGATCTTCACTCTGGGAAAGCATCCTAGAGCAAGTGCTTGCTTGATAATTGAATACGTTGCAGATATCGTGGCCTGGCTAGCAACTATTGCAGCAGCTGTTGCAATGACAAATGCAGGCCAAAGTACAGAACCTGCAACAAATAATAACATTATTCTGTAATCAAGTAGACATGAACACGTGGAAATTGGGAGTACATAGGTCTCGACTATGCCTGGAATAGAATTATAGAAGGCGTGTAAGGCACGATCATTGTGTTGAGCAGCTATAAATGCAGCTTGACCAGTATATTGCAAAAGAAGGCAAGGGAAAACAACCACAGTGAAGGCAATCTGCAAATGAAAATGATACAAGGCCATTCATGTCAGGAAACAAGCAAATAGGTTCGTTTCTGCACTAATGTGAAAACGCCTGTTAAAAAAAATGTAATTTGCCTATAAAAAAGTTATATTAAAGCCATGCTTAACTCTGCATAGCCAGCAACAGTGATAACTAGCAAAGAATACCTGAATAGCTTGCACCGGAAAATAGGAAAGGTCAGCAAACAGAGCTTCTGTTCCTGCAGCATGAGCCAGAAAGTTGGTTCTAGGTATTTCCAGTTTGTACAGACAAGTTACAGTTACACAATGAAAACCGGCAAGAGGTTCAGACCTGTTATGCTGAGCATAATTCCCCCTAAAGAAGCCCAGCTATTCTTGCCTCTCTTAAAGTACCGATATACATAAACTGGACTGAATGCCTTGAGTACTGACCGGTCATATGTGCAAATATTTACAGCTCCCAGGATACCAATGAGTATGAACCAAAGGAATACTATTGGTGCAAAAAGCCAGCTAACTTTATCGGTACCATAGTGTTGCATGCTGAATAACCCAATCAATATCACCACGGAAACAATTACACCAACATCTGACATGGAAAAAAAAAACAAGAAATCAGTCATCCAAACAAAGGTCTTTATATATGTTTAGTCTGTCTCATCATAGCAAATATAACTAGCCCAATTAATCACAGCACCACTACAAAGATCATAGATTAAACAACAGTGCTACATCACAATTAGCATGTTCAGGCTATAATTTACATAGACAGAGAATCCTGACAAATTACTTGAAGTGGTAACCCACAGGTCTAGTTAAACTAACAGCAATGACAAATTTGACAGTTAGATATGAAAGAACAAACGGTAGATGCTAATAAAAGCAGAAAAATACTACCATCAACATTTCACATGTACCATTTCTCATTCTGGGTTCTTCAACCTTTATTCCACCAGTTGCAGAAAGAACTGCAAATCGCAAGGCAACCATTAACATCAAGTCAGTTGGGCAGAGGGTGATGCTAGAACAACAAATAGATGCATCACAGAAGAGATGTGCAGTACAGTGAAAAGAGACGGAAGTGCGTGATAACAATACTTGTTTGTGAAGAACTTGTGATCATATCAGAGCACTGTTTAAAACTGGAATAGTGCGCAATGCAATAGCAACAAACGGTAACACAGGGGACCACCATGACCAATTTTATCCATCTAAAAGCATGAGAACAGCCTCTACATCTACATACTCTCGTTGTATAGCTGGGACTACAGTGCACAGCATAGGAGATTTTCACTGTGCATTTATGTGGAAAATCTGCTCGTTAGTTAGTCCCTCACACAAAATTGATGCTTAGTATGCCAAGGACAGAACTTCCGTGAACAAACATGATGTTTGCCAGTTCATATTAGATTGAAAGGATACAAAAGCTCTGCAAACCATATTCATTTAAGCTTATGACCAAATCTGATACTAAAGCAGTGATACATCCTTTTCCAAAAAAAGAAAAACAGTTATTCACCTGATATGGCAGGAGTGAGGATTCCATCTCCAACAGCCATGCATGTACCAAAAAGTACCAGAATAAGAATGACATTCTTTCTAAACTGATGTCCCTCTAACCATCTTTTGATCTTTGCAGCAAGAGACTTCTCATCATATGTGTGGCGGCTGTATGTCGTTAGCTCTTCATCTGTTCTATGTTGATTGGGAATAATGTTTATTTTTGCATGCCGGCAAAGCAGTGAATAAAGAGCAAATGTTCCACCTACAGATACAAATAAACCTCTTAACATGTTGGTATTCATATTGGAAATTGGTACACACAGAGAAACAGAAGGTGAACTAGCCAATTCAGAACAGGACTGAACTCCCCAGCAACACCATTTTATCCACAATGACATCTAATGTGCAATGGTGTGTGCCATACCAATATGCTGGCTTGTTTTCATGTATAAAAGATCATTTCATATTGCAGAGCAAAAACTATATTCTTACATGAGAGCAACTGCCGAGACAAGTGTCACAGCATAGCAGAAGGAGACGAACTAATATTAGCAGATATGTTTCTCCTAAATGAAGGCTTTCTTTTAAGACTTTTCTTCTGGCAGAACTACTTAAATGTAAAGAGATCTAGTTCTTTTCAGAGGTGCTGATGTTACGTATAAATCAGAGTGATCCACAGCTAATCTCTTTGAAGAATACCATTCATTCAGAGCTAAACAAATGAAAGGCTTAACTAACTGTACTGTACAATGGAATGCTGCATACATGAAAACAAACTGAAGCATACATATAAATGAGCTTTCAGCAAAGAAGTATCCAAGGAGAACTGCAAAACAATGTTCATCTCATGGCCCAACAAAGAACTTCTGCAGAAGTAACTGGAGCGAAAGTTTAGATCTCAAAATGATAGGTTGGTAGCTAGCAATTTAAGTACATGTCATCTATTTTACAAAGAAAACGAATGGAATTCGCTTTGCATAATTAAACCCTATGTTCCTAACACACACATTTCTCATTTTTAGAGAACCTTCAAACAGCTGTAGAACACATTATAAATTTTACTGAACTATCTGATATCTCAACAGATAAGACAATTCACTTATGTACAGTTCAATCTTCAATAAATAAAGCAAAAAAAGAAAAGAAAAGAAAAGAAAGCAAGACATGTTCTAACCTTGGCCGTTATCATTTGCCCTCAGAACAATGAACACATATTTAATAAGTGGGATGAGAGTAAGGGAGTAAATTATAAGTGAAAGAGCCCCAATAACTTGTTCCTTGTCTTCTACATCATGAGGAAATATATTGTAGAAAACATATAGGGGTGATGTGCCTAAGTCTCCAAATACCACACCAAGGCTTTGGAAAGCTAGTCGTAACAACAAAATTGTTGGATAGGTCTGCACATGCAAAAGGGAAAACAAAGTTATTTAACATCTTTCGAAACTTGTTCATCAGGGTAAATCAAACCAGTCTGCACTGTAAACAGCATCTAGAATTAATTGGCTAAACCTTTATATTCAGAAATACCATCATAAATGCTTCTAACAATGCTTTCGCAAATGGCAAAGGAACTGAGAGCTCTTTGAAAAAATTTAAGTATAAAAGTTACAAATGACTGGCATTTTCTCTGGAATAATCTTGCCATCAAAATTAGTTTCCTCTCCTAACAAAGGTCTTAAATATTTTTAAATTAAAAAATGTATTAGAACATTGCTAAAAAATGTTTTATAACCAAAAGGCTCTGAATTATGAACGGCAAAGCATCAAATTGTGATGATAATTGTTGTACTCGTGATATTACAAAAACATATGTGATCAGTTAGTAGCTTCACTAGTTTGTGAAATTCCAACGATGTTTCCTGGGTTCCTGGCCTTTATGCAACATATCTAAATGATGAAAACCTTTCAAAGAAGTTACTGATAATCACCTTTTCTCTGTACATAGTCCTCAATCTCCCGGCCTCTGCATCCATTGGCTGATCAAGATTCCTCTCCAGCTCCCACATGGGCCCCTTACCTGAATGCTCATTTGTTGAGCTGGTCTCCATTAGGTCAGAACGGCACCACTATCTTACAGCCTGCAGGCATCAAACAAATCTTAGTGTAAATGTCCTTTTCTCTGCTTATCACTGCATGCATGAAAATTAACAAGATCATCTAACAGATGTCAACTCCCATTTTGAGCATCTAAAACCTTTTCCAAAGGGACCACATACAATTGGAATCAAAGCCGGAAATCTGTAATTTGGTGATTGCAAACATGAAAGCAAGCTAGAAAGCAAGAACAAATTACAAGCCAAACTTGTAAGAGTGAAAAAAAATAGCAGGGCAACTGCCCCAATAAATCACAAGGTTAAAATAAATCATCATTCAGGTGATGAAATTTCATCACAGAACTCTTCGATCCCAAACATGTACAATCACAGGCCATCCCGATAGCGGGTTTAATCCAGCATGACATGTGGCCACAAATTGCAATGGCATAAGGAAAAGCGAAACCGGAGTGTAGTACAGTTTCAGCATACAGATTGCAGGTTTACCAACCAATCACAAATAGCAAAATCCGATGGCGCTTTCGCGGCATGTACCAATGTCAAGGAAAGAAGCCATTGCGAACCTTGGAAACGACTGACGAACACTGGGAATTCTCGGATTCCAAGCCCGCACGCAGCACGCCAAGATCAAAAACTTGCGCCAAGAACACCAATCCAAGAGGGCGGCCGAGACCAGCGCCAAGATCGAATTTTGATCGCACTTCCGTGCTCACCGCGTGGATTCGCGGGGCCGGGACGAGCGCCACCCGCCCTCGGGGACCATCAAGAACCCATCACCCGTCACCCGTCACCCATACGTGGAGGCGCGGCCGCCTTGTGGCGAGGAGGAAGGGAGGCTCAGGTGCGAGGAATTCGCGTGGGATCATCAATTCGGACGGGGATGTGTGCTGTGCTGCGAAGGAAAATTGGATTTTTCTGAGGAATTATTCGAGGTTTCGTTGTGTGATTGCAGTTCGATCGGCGCAAACAGAGAGGAGTGGAGGGGATTTGGGACGCTGTCGCTGTTTGGATTTGTCCGCTCGACCCTTCAATAATTGAGGAGCAACGATTAGTCCATAGATGGGATGGGTAATGGGCTAATGGCCATGGCCTAATGCTGATGCAGCTTTTATCCTTTGTAAAGTCGAATTATTCACCCAAATCTTGGAAGATCATTCCTTGCTAGTGAGTATATGTGATGTCCATGTCATAATAATTGCAACCTTTTTTGCTAGTGGAGTTTTAAAACCTAACATTATGAAGCTGATTTGGTGTGTTGTGTAGCACCATCTAAGATGATGTGGTACATCTCAATACGTACTGCCCAGAATCGTTTCTATTATCTCAAAGAAAATGATGGTGTTTGTTAAAGTGGCCTGAGCATAAGATAGAAAGGTCTGCATACACCATACAATTAGCCGGAGCAATCATATATTCATATTACAAACAGAATTAAAAAAATCAGCAGAATACATGTGATTGATCTCTTTTCTTCCATGTTCAATTGCCACTACGACAGAACACCCGTTTATTATCGGCTTGAAACTGATTGTATTGCCGATTTTCAAACCGACAATGAATAAAAGGAAGTGATTGCCTAAGGTTATATTGTCAGTATATGTAGTCATAACCTCTATCAGTACCGATACATAGCATTCGATAGTAATAGTTCCTATGTCACTAGCCGGTTCATGGTACGAACCGAGTGTGGTACTCCCCATATCTGGGGTTGAAAACGGTATGCATAATTTTTGACTGACAGACATAAGCACCTCGGATAGTGATTCAGATTTTTTTTAATATCCAGATTTTTTTTAGATATAGATCAGATACGAACAAAAGGTTTTGGATTTTGATTCAGATATCAGATAATATCCATATCAACATTTCAGCCTAGCCCATATATATAGTGAATTAGGGCTCATTAGCCCATTGGACACCAGGCCCATTTGGCCACATATATTTTCTTTGCGATGTTGTGAACTTTTGAACGTGCTCATTGTTTCTTTGTATATTAATATTGATATTATGGTCGCAAGGTAAATATATTATATATGTCATTTTAATATTAACACTTATATTTTGTTTAACTAAATTTAATTTAAATGGGTAAGCTAGCTGGAGCTTATGACTCAATCAATTATATATGTCATTTTGATATTTTATATTATATATGTCATTTTGATATTTTATTCAAGAATATAAATTTAATCTCCACAAGTATCAACTAGCCACAAGCTTATGAAAAGAGGTTTTGTCGGCCTCGCAAACAAAAGAATCTTGCTATGGGTGGTACAATAAATTTCAACACACCGATACGATCCCTCCCACCACCTCCCCTTTGCTGATTGGCCTAGCCTTCTTGGTCCAACCTGCTTAACCGAGCTGCTCAGGAGGGGGCCAAGAGCATTGCCAACATGATCTCTATATTTCGCTTTCTATATTGCTTCTCTAAATCACTATTTGTTCCCTATATTTCCATCCCCTCCAGCAGTCTCTATCTTCGAAAAGATATAGAGTCTCTAAATATAGAGACTATGGAGGGAGTCTCTAAATTTAGAGACTGAAATATAGACTCTACTGGACGTTATAAAGACTAAGGTTGTCTGCAACAGTGTTTTAGGGAGGGTTTGTTTAGCAGGTTTATTGGGCTGAGTGGTAAAAGGCTATTCGATTGGGTCAAATAAGGATGGTTAAATCCCAACTAGCGAATGTCTTCACAAGAATGAAGGCCCCGAACTTAGGATTCCGTGTGAGAGTAGCGACTTAAAAGATTGAGTTGTTGAAGCAAAATCTACGAACTAGTTTCTGAGCAGTCATGAGTCAAGTGGAATAGGCCTCAAATTCGAATTTGAATGAAAGACATCTTGCTTCAAGACTTCCATAATATAAGTAATCTCCTATGTTTGAACTGAGAGAGCCTCTGATTCAAATTTCCTAGCGATGTTGTAAGGTTTACTGGGCACCGTATCCGGTTGTTGTGGGGGCACGTGCAGCATGGTGAGCATTGCAAATCGGTTTATGGAGGGATTTTACGGAACAACGTATGGTTGTTGGTGAGATTGACTGATGGATTGATTTGAGACGTGTGTGTGTATATTTTGTATCTGAAATTAGCGATTACAACTCCAATCTGGATTAGGGGTTCCATTTGGATTTTCTTAAGAGACTAGTTTTTTTAGATGAACACTGCCAACTTCCAGCTCTGGTCTGTCCACCAATGAAGCCCAAGAGTGTGCTAGACTGCTAGTTGGTTAGCACCACGCCTAGCAAAAACCATTTTCCAATTGGGATTACTCCCTAAATTTGTCTTAATTTCCTCCACTGGAGTACAGGTGTGAGAACGATCCACTTCCCTATCATGTACTTTTTGAACAAGAAACAAGCAATCTGTCTCTACAAGAATTGATTGAGATCGCAAGCATTCAAGCGGTTTAAAACCTTCTAGAATTGCATGAGCTTCTGCTTCCTCAAGGGAATAAGCTTGGACAAATCGAAGTGCTGCAGCTAACATAAGACTGTCATGATTCCGAAGGACTGCACCGGCTGAGCTATGTTTTGTGAGACCATGAAAATCTGCATCACAGTTCATTTTCAGAACACCCTGAGGAGGGACTGTCCACTGAACATCCGTCACCTCATTACTATGACCTGAATCATGATCGTGTTGGTATCTCCAAAGTTCGAGTGAGGCTCGAACCTTTCGAGCACGACTGCTTGGTGAAATTTCCTAATGCTGGAAACAAAGCTTGTTTTGAGCGCACCAAATAGCATCTAAGACCCAACCAAAGCTTGAATATTGGTCTCATGCCACTGATCTATATTACCCAATATCCAATGCTTGAAGGAAGTAGAAGACTCTGTCCAAGATGATGGCAGATCAAAATCAACCTCAACACAAACCTGTTTCAGTGCAGTCCACACATCCTTACTAAAAGGGCACAAAAGAATCACATGAACTTCAAATTCCAGTTCTCGACAAAAACAACAGCATGGTTGCTCAACAATTTTTCTCCTGATCAAATTTTGGCCTAGAGGCAAAGATCCCTAACAAATCCTCCACATGAAGTGTCGTTGCCTCGGAGTCACCGACAATTGCACTCTGCCCATCCCTAGGGGTGAAAATGGGTCGGATCGGATCGGATAATTGCTAAACCATATCCTTATCCTACAATTTTTCTCGGAACCGGATACGGATATGGATAGCACGGTTACAGATACGGATACGGGAAATGCCGGACATGAATACGGAGCGGATTCGGGTCGTATTGAATACGAACACGAATATTTGACGGAACATATAACCCCTCAAACTATACGTCTGAGTTCAATTAAAGCAATCAACAAATAGGCCATACCACATAAGTATATCAGTTATCACCAATTAACCTTTGACATTATGTGATTGATGTAATCATGCATTCATGCATAAGCATACAAGTGATACAGCACACATAAGCTCATTAACGCATAGTCGTTAGCATTACCAAATACCAATGAACATTGACATAGTTCATGTCTAGCGAAAAGTTATATTTTAAATTTCCAAACAATTTCTTTATTTTTGAGAATTTTTGAAACCCCATTCCTATTTTGTTCTTTCTAAGGAAAAGCTTCTTCTATTTTTTAAAGAAAATTTATCCTATCATATATAAAGTATTATTCCATATTTGGACTGTACTCATTTTTCTGGATCTTAAAATTTTATTTCACATTTTTTGAGCCATATACTGTTTTCTACAAATTTAACCATTTTCTGATAATATTAAATACGAAAACAAAAAAGGAAACTCCACTTTGGCCCTGGGGACTTGGGCTGGTGGGCTGGTGCTAATGGGATGGGCTCGGATATCCGATTAACTTTATTCTCGGATTTTCGAGTCCGAATCCGAGTCCGATGGATATGGTCATCCCGTATCCGAATCCGTATCCGACAAAAAATATTCGATTTCCGATCCGTATCCGGAAATATCCAATCCGAAGATATCCGAATCCGGATCCGATCGGTCCTTTTCGGGCATTATCCGACCCGTTTTCACCTTTACCCATCCCTTATGCGCCATATTAATCCTTTCTTAAGCAGTTGTCTCCCAAAGCATATACTGCGTCGAGTGTAAGATGCATTTCTAGGACAAGCAGCAAACATGAACGAACAACGTGGAAAGTACCTTGCTTTCAAAACCTAGGAGCTCCATTAGAATACGCCAACCTTGTTTCGCCAGCAATGCCTTATTGAAAGCATGGAGATCGCGGAAGCCCAGACCGGCATCTTCTTTTGATTTGGTCAATGTCTTCATAGGCTTTCATCATATCAATCTTTACGGCACAAAAAGGAGTCTTGCGAGATTGTCTAGTCTTTATAGCATGCACACACTCAAAAGCCACGAAGATGTTATCTAAAATAAGTCGACCTCGCACGAAGGCACTTTGTTCCCGAGATGATAACATCCAGGAATGGTTTCAACCGATTTGCTAGGACCTTGGACCCAATTTTATAAATCACGTTGCATAAGCTAATGGGGCGATACTGGGAGAAATTTGTGGGATTAGCCTTCTTTGGTATTAACACAATAGTCGTGTCATTTACACCCTCTGGACAGTTCTCGCCCAGGAAGAAGTCCTGTACTGCTTTCACCATTTCTGATTTGATGAGGTCCCAATGTTTTTGAAAAAACAAGGTGTTCAATCCATCTGGCCAGGGGCCTTTAAAGGACCCATTTGAAAAAGTGTCTTTTTAATTTCCCCTTCGTTGATTGGAGCACAGAGAGTTTCATTCATTGACGGTGTGACACTCTCATTTATAATGTTAAGCACCTCATCCAAATTATAACTCCTTCTGATCTAAATAGCTCCTCATAGAACTCTGTTGCCCACCTCTTGATAGCCCGCTGATCATTTGTTGTTTCACTACTCGATTTAGAAATCTGCTTGATTCTATTTTTCCTGTTCCGCTGAGAAGCCTTTTGATAAAAGAATTTTGTGTTTCTATCTCCTTCACCCAACCAAAGCTGCCTTGACCTTTGCCTCCACATTATTTCTTCCTTCGCATAAAGCTCATTCAACGATTGGGCTATTGTCGCTCTCTCCTGGGTTGATTCTGGATCATTAACCTCTTGCAAGCTTGCTAATTTAATTCGGTTCTCATTGATCTTCTACTTGACCGAACCAAAATTTTCAAAATCCATTGTCGGGTCTGCCACATAAGGTGTTGCATGTGGTCATGAAACCTTTCCAGCCCCAGCAACTCTGAACTCTCTTTCCACGCTTTCTCCACTGTTTCCTGATAAGTCGGGTCCTTCAACCACATTGCCTCAAAGCAAAAACTACGACCTTGTGCCTGGGTCATGCCTTGAGATACTGGATCAAGATCAATCTCTAATGCGTAATGATCAGATTGGTCCATCCAGGCATGTTGAACACTAATATCTAGGAAAAGCTGCAGAAACCCCACATTAGCACAAACTCTATCTAAGCGAGCCTAAACATTACTGTCAGTTTCCTGCCTGTTATCCCAAGTGAATGGAAAACCCACAAAACCAACATCTCTCAACTAACACTTTTGTAGACTGTCTCGAAAAGATCTCATTTGTGCCTCGGCTCTTGGCACCATACTCAAATGCTCTTCTCCTACCTCCACCTCATTCCAGTCTCCACAACAAACCCACGGGCTATCGTTTTGACCAGCAAGGTACTGAAGAACTCCCCACATTTTGTGGCGCCAATCCACCCGAGACTCACCATATATCCCTGTGAAACGCCAATCCCTCCCGCTTTCATTTTCAGTCATCAGACCATCCAAATGGTATTGTGACCGTGATAACTCCGCAAAGCTAATACCCTCCTTCCACCAAATCGACAAACCTCCACTTCTTCCCCTGCTATTTACTAAAACACAATGCCTATAACCAATGCTCCAAGCTTTCTCTTGTATCACACGATCAGAACATTTAGTTTCACAAAGGAACACCACTAGGGGACGAAAGAGCCGAAGCCAACTCTCGCCAACCGCCGAGTCCGCCCTAGACCGCAACAGTTCCGGTTGTATATTTTCATGGCGACCGGTCAGGCAGCCCTTCACTGCCCGGCGATAGATTAGAAATGGTGTTGCCGTCAGAACGCAACCTCTTGTTGCCATCCAAAACTTGAACATCATGTAACAGAATTTCAGTGCACCTCTTTAGGCCACCACCGCTACCAGCTGTTTCTACAATAACCTTCTGTTTCTGACCAGATTTCTCTCCCTTGACACTAACAGTTTCTTCCTTTCCCTTACTGCGATTCAAATTCGGTGTCCTTGCTGTTTTTTGGGGGGAATGCTTGTTGGTATCTATGCACCTGCTAGGAGCCTCCTCTAACACTGATTGCTGAATCAACGTACCCACAGACTCATCCTTGTTTGTCTCCTCAATGTCGCTGCAGGTACCCGAATGAACTTTCAGAGGGGATCAGCTGACTCTCGGCTGTGCTGGTCTTTGCTTCTCCAACTATCAGAACCGTGACTAAGTCCTAAAGAGAGAGAGCTATAGTCTATAGCTGATCTTCTATAGAAGGAGACCTTGGAGGAGTAGGCTGAGGCTGCTGATTGGTTTCATCAGGCAGAGGGGCAGGATGAAAGGATAAACTCCTAGACCTAAAGGTGAGCTCGAACTTGACTCGTCTGGATTCAATTACAATGAAAGGATCTAGTAGGCCTACTGCGAGGTGAATAATCTATTTTAAAACTTTTGGTTGGAGTAGAAATTAAACAAGTTTAGTGAACCACTTAGAACCAGCTGATTTATATCACTCTTATAGCAAGCAAGCTTAGAACACTATTAGTGCAATAATTGAAGGAGCAGGCGGAACGTAGGTGTGGAAGTGTAAAGGAGAAAAGGGGAATTTTTTTCTCAAGGTTCACAGCCAAACTCCCACTTACCGTTGAGGCAAGAGCTCGCTCTCGCTCCTCGCCAGAGCTCGCTCCAGCTCGAGCTTAATGCCCCATCTTCACTGGGTGAAGTCCTTCGTAGCTTTGGCAAGGCAAGCTCCTAAGAGCATATGTAGGAGAGCCCCCAAAACAAACCCTTTTTAAAAAACTTAGGGAGCCCCAACACATTAAGGGCCTCTTATTAACTCCCTAGCTCTAACAAACTACCTAAAATCACCCCCTTTATATGGTTGGCACACCGTCCGCAGTAACTTTTACCGATCTACCCTACTCGCCGCTACTTTGCTCTGCTCGTGCTCACTACTTCTGCCATCCTCGCTGCTACCTGGCAATATATGTGACCAATGGATTCCAACAATTTTACAAAGGAATGTTTCCAAATTTAAAACGATGCATGTAGTAGCTCATACGGTTCCAAATATGTAGACTTTCCTAGAAAAAGTGTGTTGCAACAGTTCAATAAATTAGTATAAACATGAACCTGAGTAATTCATGGAAACATGGACCTAATAAATAAGATTGCCACTCATACGTAGTAACATGCATTAAATACGTTACTACCTCCGGTCACAAAAAGAAGTCGTCGTTGACTTTTATACACGCCTTTGACCATTCGTCTTATTCAAAAATTTAGTTCAAATATGTAAAAATATAAGTTATACTTAAAATACATTTAATAATAAACCAAATCATAACAAAATAAATAATATTTATATATTTTTTTGAATAAGAACAATGGTCAAAGGCTTGTACAAAAGTCAACGGCAACTTCTTTTTAGGACCGGAGGGAGTATTAGCTAATACCAACAAGTACAAATATGTAAGGTGCAATTTGGACATATCACCAGTATACCAAGCTACCAATTAAGGGGTGCCATGACTCAACCATGTAATGTTCACACCACAACAGTAAACTGTGTGGAACAAATTCTGAACTAATTGCATGTGCTCTAAGCCTTCTGTCCAAAGGCAACCAAAATTTGTTAGTGGAGTTGATGCAGTCCTAGCTGTCCATGTCAACAAGCCTCCACCATACTTGTGGTGTTCTGCAATTATATTTGAACATATCAAGAATGTAAACATGTATGTCAATGAGCTATTAGCACCGGTGAATATATTCTGTATACAATTCTAGAAGGCTTGCTAGGCCAAATCCATATCAAGGTACACAATACCACGAATTGGATTGCATGCAGAGCTAGACTGCTAAGTATCACTACGCTCGAAAAATGTCAAAACTAGGCATGTACTAAGGGTAGAACACATGAGAAGGTTTGAAATGCTATGTCAAAGCTTGGTATGCATTTCACTAGCAAGCTTCAATTGGGCTAGTGTCTAGGAGCTATTAATCAACACAAGCAAAATAAATTTGGATTTAGAATTACCTTATTCATACTTTGCACGCTTTCATGCAATAATCTCCGTTTTCAAGTGTTGATAGTATTCCTTCTGTATATCATCCATGACACTGACATTGGTGTTCATTATTCTTTCCTCCATCGTTCTCTTCATCTCATATTCTTTTTTATTAATGTCAACCTTCTCTACTTGTATGACGGTTTTCTTCTCTTTGATAGCAAGTTGTTTTTCAGCTCCCTCTTTCTCTTGATCTCGTGCCATTTATTACGCTCATCCACCTTTTTATCTTTAAACATCTCTATTTCTTTCCTCTCCTCCTTGAACTTCTCAATGACTTCCATGAATTTTATAACATTTGAATTTTCGTCAATCAACCTTTTCCCTTCTTCAACAATTCTTTCTGAGGCTTCCTACCCAACGGTCTTGCAATATCAACACCGCTAACCGTGCTGTCTTCTAGGTCAACGACATGCACACCGGTTGTTGTAGGACTACCATTTTTACTTTTTTTTGACCCTTCTTCTATTGATCACGATAGTCAAGCCAGTTTGGATGGTTCTTCATCACATTCCATCAATGTAAGAGACGAAAAGCTCGTCCTTCTCCTTCTTTATATAGTTTTGTAGCTTGGAATATATGTTTATAAATGCACATATGCCTTTTAAATTCAATACGAAATAGAAACTATGCAATACTAGTATAACATACGAACTAAAATTACCTGATCTTGCTCGATGAGGCCGCTTTGGTTCCTTGCAGTAACTTAGCCAAGTAACCATAGGACTTACTAACCTCTGCTTGTATAACACACCACCGATGTTCAAGTGAACCTTGAGTACGATCAAAAGGAAATGTTTTGTTGTCATTGTAGAAATCATAAATTCTTTTCCAATATGCTCTCAACTTCTGTTGACCCCCAACTATGCCTGCCGCCACCATCTCCGCCTACTGCCTTCGCCACTGTATAGGTCGCTCGGGAGGGAGGAAGCAATCGGAGGCAGAGGAGCTACAGCCGTCACCGAGGAACAGCTCGCGGGAGCTGCTGTTGTTGTAGTTGGGCAGATTTGGGGAGCCGATCAGGAGTCCCTAGGAATAGGGGCATGGGAGAGTTTTAGGGGAGGAGAGAGAAAATAGGGGCAAATAGTGGTTCTTTTAGAGTGGTTTTTTTTTCTGATAAGCTGAAGGATTGAGATGTAGCCTAGAGGGAGGGTGAATAGGCTTTTCAAAAATTACAACTAAAAATAGCACAGCAGAAAGTCAAAATCAGATGTTCCGATATCAATATCGGATAGTCCGATATGAATCGGACTATTTGATCTGGAATCAGAATATCCGATATTGCTGAAGTTAGGGTTAACGAACTAGAGATACACAAGAATAACACCTGCACCAAATAGGGCTAGAGATCAAGCAATAAGTGAAGTAAACAAAGAGAAAATCACAAACACACGGAGACTCGAAGTAGTTGTTCTTGAAGTTTGGATCTTTGAGGAGATCCTACATCTCTGTTGCGGCAGCTCGGTCACACTTGAGCCAGGTCCCTCTTGACCCTTAGCCTCCCGGGTTGCACCAAGCACTCCCAGTTTCACTCTTTGAACCCTTCCCTTTCGGAGGCAAATCCGGCCTTCACAAACTCTCCCCGGCCACCACACCAAGCACCGGTGGCTCTAGGGTGACTCCTAGCCGTCTAGGAGCCCTCAAACTCCAAGAGTAACAAATCCGACGGAAAACCAACTTGGAGAATGAAGCCGTCTAGGAGCCCTCAAACTCCAAGAGTAACAAATCCGGCGGAAAACCAACTTGGAGAATGAACCAAATGCTCAAGATCAAAGCTTGACCAGCACAAAGCCTCTAGATCTAGCTTCTTCACCCACACAAGGATACAATCAATGGAATTTAAGTTGGAGTGAAGATGAAAGGTAGGGAGCTAGGGTTTGCAATGAGTGCTCTGCTGAATTGAATGTGAAAGGCAACCCTAGCCCGTGGGGAAAGGAGGGGAATAAATACCCACACACTCAAACTAGCCGTTGCTACTGACAGTTATTGGATAGTCCGATGTTAATATCGGATTGTTCCGATATTTTCGCAATTTGAGACAGAGAGGGGTCAATCGGACCAAGCATCGGATAGTTCCGGATCATATCGGAATATTTCGGTCCAACATCGGATAGTTCCGATATTTTTGCGACTGGAGACAGAGAGGGGTCAATCGGACCAAGGATTAGATGGTTCCGAACCATATCAGAATATTCCGGTCCAACATCGGATAGTTCCGATATTTTTACGACTGG
>SPJY01000659.1:686692-704232 GCA_005191435.1 Raddia distichophylla | reverse complement strand
TCTTAAAAGTTCTATCATAGTTGCCAAATCCCAGTTTTAACAAACATTTGCTAAGAGTTCTTTATGCATGTATCGAATACAATTTTGCAAACCAGCTAGTTTCAGAATTCTAAGATTTATGTATGATACAGATGACACACCTTATGAATTGAGCAAATATTTTCTTCGTAACTAACACTACAATAATCAATCCTACGCTATGTCTCTAATGCAGATATGTAGTTCGAGAAAGATTCGACAATAGCAAGTTGCATTTCTTTCTGGAGCATTTCTGCTTGGAGCACAGAGAAAGTTTTCTACGGGTCGCTCATTCAAAACACATTTCATGGTAGATCATCCCATAATATGCATCATAGCATGACTGCACAGTGAACTAGTTACTCCTCTTTTGTATATTCCCCTATCATAAAACTCCATTATCGCTCTTACTTACCTGCAATAATAAAGCTATTTCGTATAACATCCCTGTACAACTCATCGTTCCTATTGAAGAGAATGAATTATGCTTAGTTTCTATACAAATGGACACGTCCTATACATGACGCCAATAATTTTTTCCGTACATGGATGAAATATCAGATTACGCCCAGCGCATTGCGCGGGGTTGTTTACTAGTAGATATATAAACGTGTAGAAGCTGTGCCTCTTGATGCCATGTACGCGTTTTCACTGTTACACAGTTCACCATGCACTGTTCATCACACTGTTCATTTAAAAAACTGGAATTTTCAGTAAAACGTTTCGCGTCTGGCACTGTTCATAACACTGTTCGTTTAAAATCTGGAAAAATTTGCAAAAAAATAGTTTCATGTCAAAAGACTTCAAAACTTAAACAAAAAATAGATTATTATTTAAAATTATTTTCATCTTTTCAATGACTTTCTTTTTATTCTTTTCCAAACGCGGTTCAAAATATGGGAAATTCTCCTCTTTTGTTTCCTTCTTTTCCATAGCCTTCTTTTTTCCTCTTTTACGCAACTAATTAAAAAACTCAAAGAAAAATAGTTTCCTGCCAATGGGCTTCAAAAAAATTAGAATATTATTTCCACTACGCTATATAGTGCCTCGCTAAGGCTCACCCTCGCGTGGCCACGTCACTCCGAAAATCTCGGCCGTTCATTTCCGTCGCGTGTCTCCCGTCCCAGCCGCCCGATTCGAGCCCTCCCGGAGGGTCCGGTTTGCAGAAAAAACCCCGTGGTTTCTGATTTCCTGTCCGCCTCCCCGTACTCTCGCATCGAGGTCCTTTCCAGCCTGTGTCGCTTTCTATTCACCCCCTCTAATTTTTCCTCCCCTCGCAACGCTGTCCTTTTTGACTTCGTAGATACACCGGGAGTTCGGAGGAAATTACCCGCCTTTGCCACTCAATATAACTCGAAGCGAACGCCTCACGCCCGTGCTCCCATGCCGTAGCCTCCCTTGCCCCTCTCGCCTCCCCGCGGCGCCACCTCTTCTCATCCCCAAGCCAACTCCCTTCGGTCGACGCCGACGCCGCCTCCGCCTCCTTCCACGTCCGAGCGCCACCGCCTCTGCTCTGCCAGGCCTCGCCTCCTTTCATGCTGCCAACCCTCCTTGCCTCACGCGTTGTCGCCGTTTTACCGGATCCCCCCCAGATCCAGGCTTCCAGATCCCCCAGGCCATGGACCCCTCGCATGCGCAGGCGCCTGCGGCGGCGGAGCGGCCCAATAGAACGCCTTACTCCCATGCCCTGCCCTCCCCTGCTCCCCTCGCCTCGCGTGTCGTCGCCGTCCCACCGTATCACGCCCAGATCGAAGATCACCATACATGGCTCTTCGCCTCGCGCTGCTGGCGGCTCCCCTCCCTAGGCCGCCTCTGCCTCCGCCTCGTCAAGCTATACAAGAGATGAAAAGGTCAATTGTTTAAACCCAACCTACTGTTGCTCGCTGCTTCTGGGAACTACTGCACTTGATTATAGACTGAATTTTGTTGGTGAAATGAACTTTACTTTGGCTGCTAAATTGCTTTGGACTAACATTCTCAACCGAATTAATACTTGTCTGTGAAATGAACTGATGCTTACAGCTAGACTGATTATGAACTAAACTAGGTTCGGTTTATTTAAATTTGCTTGCTTATGAACCTCTATATGTTAATGGTAAGTTTCCTATTGTGATATTCCTGTTGCTGAATGTTAATGGTAAGTTTCGATCATACCTGGAAGTCTAATTTCTTCATAGAGCTATTCTGCTACTACTTTACTTCTTCATCTAGGCTTGCAATATTATCATCTCCGTTGTTGACAAGTATTTTCAGCATATAAATTATATACCTCTTGCTAATATTTTGGTTGGTACAGATACTTTTGGATCTCCTTCATTCCCCTTATTGTAAGTGGCTCTATTATACCAGGATACTGGATATAGATAAAATTGAAATTATGTTTAGTTGACCGAGGCTGAAAACTTACTAAATATTGCCTCCCTCTGCTGTTTACAGATTATGGAAACACTCTGTGATCGAGGGCGAATTGGTTGTGATTTGTGAATCCATCAGATGAGCACTTCTGGTTTGGAAGGCCAAGGATAGTTTTATATATTAATGTTTATTAAGAAGATCTTCAATTTTTTATATCTTTGTGGTACACCATGTCTATGTTTGATTCAAACATGTAAAGGTGATGCATTATGCGGTACTCAATCATTTTGCTATGTTGTTTTTCCATGAGCTAATATATCGACGTGCTCCCATCCATGCATTTCAGATTAGGAGCAGCTAAAAGTTATTGAAAGGTCGCAAGCGATCAAGACAATGTCTATTTCTACCTGATTTTTTTTTTATACATGTCAGGTAAGTTCTATTGAATTATTGTGAGTTTTCGCTTACAAGGTCTATTTATTTGTATGGATGTACCTTTAGGGGTTGAATTTCTGGCATTTGATTATCTGGACCATTTTACAGTGCTGCTTATGGATGAATAAGGTTGTGTTTCAGAGTGCGAATATCAATACTGTTAAATGATTCTTGCAGACCCAAAGGAGCAATTGGTTTATGGTATTTACCAATAGGTGAAAATGATATAATCTAATTATTACATACGTTAATCTGTTGTTGTTTCAAAGTTTTGTGCATTGACAAGAATGCTCAATAATCTACTTCTATAGATCTGATCATAGAATAAAAGGTTGATTATGCTTATTCCTTTAGGCTGATGGCAGCTGAATAGAAAACAGTTGTGGTGCGCCATGGTTGTTTCAATTTTTTTCCAAGAATTTTGATAAGGTGGAAGCGTATCTTGATGGCAAGAGAACATACAAAGTAAGGTATCTGTAAAAATATAAAAAGTCCAAACATATACAATTAACAAGTCAGCTTCAGAAAATGCAAATATTGGAGCATAATTACATGGTAAGGACCTAAAAAACTAACTAATTATTCGGCCGCGCCATTTTTCTGCTTAAAATTCAAACAAGTGAAAAGTAGAACTATCATTTCGTGTCAAGGGCCTTAAAAAGGATTTTACGTATTTTAAGGCATAAAAAACTCAAATTTTGACATTACCATGCAAACAAATTTTTGTGAAAATAAGGACTATAGTTTCATGGCAATAGATAAAAAAAATAGGAATACGTTGATTGTTTCAGAAAAAAAGGAATGCCATATATGCCATGATGTCCAGTGATTTGTTCTTGCCTTTTTTTTCACTCTCACCACAGTTAGCTTTCTATTTTTGAAATAAAGGCTACGTGCGCATTCGTATTTTGTTCAACATATGTCTGTAAGAGGCCATGCCATTTCTTCCTTCAAATCCTACAATATTCTAATGTACCGTCTTTCATTCCGTTTTGTTCACTGATTCTTTTGTCCTGTTTTGTCTTCTCAGTTATCCAAATGATCACCTGCCTTCAAGAGGTGGATTCAAAATGGCCATGGAAGTGACCAAATTTCATTCACATCGCTGAGGAATGACAACTTTTGTTCATGTGATTTGAGTATTTTTGTATTCTTTTATGGAATAGAATGTCTTACAACTTGTGCTTTTAAAATGATTATTCCATTTGCCATTTGCTTTTTCTAGGTTTTACTTTCAGAAAATAAAACCTGGCCAGTCGACATGGACAAAGAAACTAACTGATATAGTGATTTCTAATATATTCAGTCAAAGATGCAATCCCTTTTTGTTCCATTCCCTCTCTTTTCAGAGAGTTGTTTAATACTATAAGGTAACTACGAAGGGAGAGCTTAATGGTTTTGTATCATAACCTCTTTTTAGCAATTTGATCTTTCTACATTGCCAGCACTGTTCTCTTCAATGCAAAACCACACGGGTCTTCACCCACGCGCGAAGCGCGTGAGCTCCGCTTGTAGATATATAAACGTGTAGAAGCTGTGCCTCTTGATGCCATGTACGCGTTTTCACTGTTACACTGTTCACCATGCACAGTTCAGCAGTGTACATCGCACTGTTCATTTAAAAATCTGGATTTTTTGGTAAAAAGTTTCGCGTCTGTCACTGTTCACCGCACTGTTCATGACAGTGTTTGTTTAAAATTTGGAAAAATTTGCAAAAAAAAAGTTTCATGTCAAAAGACTTCAAAACTTAAACAAAAAATAGATTATTATTTAAAATTATTTTCATCTTTTCAATGACTTTCTTTTTATTCTTTTCCAAACGCGGTTCAAAATATGGGAAATTCTCCTCTTTTGTTTCCTTCTTTTCCATAGCCTTCTTTTTCCCTCTTTTACGCAACTAATTAAAAAACTCAAAGAAAAAATAGTTTCCTACCAATGGGCTTCAAAAAAATTAGAATATTATTTTCAAAATGTTTCCATCTTTTCCATCACCTTTTTTCCTTCTTTTGCACGGCCGGTAAAAAATTTGGAAAAAATTGAAAAAATAGTTTCATGTCAAGAGGCTTCAAAACTTTTAAAAAATACTCCCTCCGTTCCAAAATATAAGGCGTATTTTGACTGCACAAAAGTCTTTCAAGGTATAGTTTGACCGTTAGATTCCTCTATTATATATTATGAATTGTTACAATATAATATTGTATCAAAAGGCACTTTTAAATACGAACAATTTGGTACAACTTTGGTATACTAACGATGCATATTATTTGATTTATTTATGGTCAAAATTTGCTAAGTTTGACTTTTCTCCGGTCAAAATACGCCTTATATTTTGGAACGGAGGGAGTAGATTATTTTTTTCCTTCTTTTGCACGGCCGGTTAAAAATTTGGAAAAAATTGAAAAAATAGTTTCATGTCAACAGGCTTCAAAACTTAAAAAAAAATAGATTATTATTCGAAATTATTTTCATCTTTTCCATGACTTTCTTTTTGTTCTTTTCGAAACACAGTTTAAAATATAGGAAAAAATTTAAAAACAAATAGTTTAATGCCAACGGACATAAAAAAATACATTAAAAAGTTAGATTCTCATTTCCAAATTCTTTTCTTCTTTTCCACAAGCGATCAAAAACAAAAAAAAATCGGGTTGATAGCAACGAACTTTTAAATATTTCTAAAATATTTCGGTTACACACAATTTTGAACTCCAGATTAGGGGATAACAAATAAGGAAAAATTTATTCGAAAAGTCAAGCATTTTTTTTTAAAAAAATAACAATTTTGATTTCAAAGGCCATGATTTGCTACTTAGACCCGCACAACGCGCGGGTAGCTCATCTAGTTATATTATTATGTATAGTAGATGTCATACTCTTGTATCTCATGTTAGTTTCCATCGAACAACTAGTAAAATGGTACAACCCGGTATCCGATCCGGAACCAACCTAGATCCGTTAAACCCGGATGCATATCCGTATCCGACACTATCCGGATCTGGAACAGGATCCGGTAAAAGAATATGGAACGGATATGGGATGACCCCTATCTGATCCGAATCCAAACCGTTTTCACCCCTACCTTTATACATCCATCCAGGAAAGTTCAATAAAGAATATTTTCCCCTCTATCTGCGTGTTCACCAACACCATGTCTCTGTCGGAAGCGAGGTTGTTTAACAGGATGGTCAAAAGCGCAAAGGGTGAGGCGGGTCTTGATGCGTTGGCCGTAGCGGGACTTATCCATTTAGGGCGCACCGAGCGGGGAAACTTGGGTATCTAGACGAACAAGATACGCAAGGTGGCATGCTGTATATCCGCATGTGTGGATCACATCTAGATCTATTACTTTTGTATGAGGGTACGTACAATAGTTTGAGACAGTAGTTGTTTCTAACAATTATCATATCACCTATATACAATATTAGAGGCACCTCATACAATGGTTTGTAGAGCTATCTAAAAATCCAATTAATACTTGCATGGAGCTTTAAAAAAGAGTTAATTGCACCATATGTCCCTATACTTGTCCCATCTGTGCAGATATCCATAATTAACCAAACTTGTGAAACCATTGCACTTAGCTCCAAAGAACAGATTTGCAAGACAGTTTCATGACGTGGCAGTCCATGTTAACCCGTCACATGGCCATATTACATACATTTGGCCTTGTGGGCGATATATATGTGGAAAACATGTTTTTTAGTGTTTTGAATTTGAAACAAATGTTTTTTGGAATATAAATTCTAAAAAATGATTTTATGTGCCTTGTCCTCCTCTTTGGGCTCCAACTTTCTTTCTCCCCTCCTGTGGCCTATTCCTCTCCCGCCACCGCCACCGTCTTCTTCCATTGCGATTAGGGTTAGGAATCGGGTGGAGGTGAGGTATTTTGTGCCCAAGCTTAGAGGGAGGCCGATAGACCGGTAGTGGGTTGGATTGGGTGAGGAGGGCGAGACGCTGATGGCGATGCCAGAGCCACCAGTGGGAGGAGATGTTGGCCGGCGTGTGGCGGTGGGGATTGGGATCCGCCCTTCGGCTTAAGTTGGGTAGGGCGGCTGTGGCGGCAGCGGGCGAGGGTTCGAGTAGCAAGGTGGCAGTGCTCCATCACCAACCACGGCGGCGGCAAGGCAAAGTGGGGAGGTGGAGTAGGAGGCGTGTGAGGAGAGGGGATGAGAGTGAAGCAGGGGAGGATAGAGAGAGGTATTAAAAGAGATGGGAAAAGACATGGGCTGTTGGATTTTGGTCCAACAGACCAGAAATGCAACTGTGAAATAGTTGCCCCCTCCACCTTCTTGCAACAGACGAAAGGCCTCTCTGGCTGGCATTGCTTCGAACACCCTCCGCGCCACATCCGGTCGCTCACATTTGGCATGCACGCATACATGTACACAAGCCAGTGCGCTCCTTTCCCCGTCTGTGGCGTGTGGCGAGCCGGCGACTTGGAGAAAAGAGCTAGATAGCGTGCAACTCCCCCGCTCCTTCTCCTTCTCGGCCAAGCCCAATGGAGAAGGCGCGAAGAAGTCGTTCACGGCAGGCACACTACAGGAATCCGAGGTATTTACATCGGCCAGAGGCCGACGTAAATAGGCCAAAAGCCGATGTAAATAGCTATTTACGTCGTCAAGCCGACGTATAAAAAGCAACGTAAATAAGGTTATTTACATCGGCGGCCGACGTAAATATCCCTTATTTACGCCGGCCTCGTCGCTAACGTAAATAATGACCGTCAGCTAGGGTCATCACCATGGGAGCCTTATTTACGTCGGCCAAGGCCGACGTAAATAGTGGAAACCGGCCGACGTAAATAATCATTTAGGCCGACGTAAATACCAGATGGCGTGGCGACTCATACTCCCTGTATTTACGTCGGCCTGATGAGGCCGACGTAAATACTAGGACACTGCTGTCTTGTAAAATAGCCGTCATTTTTTTGTAAAATTATGTTATGATATCCATTATTTTACCATCTTAAGTGCAAACAATTTTGGGTCATAATTGCGAGCAGAGGCAAGGTTCATTTCCAGCAACCACAACCTCAAACATTTTTTTATTCAAAAAAAGCACAAGCAATATAATTACATATAAAATGTTTTACCGACAATATCAATACATAACCGAGAAACCTATTGTTCAGGAATCAAGGGCACCTCAAAAGGTAGATATGTTTCAACAAAGATGAAAATAAGAAATACTAACAATTTATGTTGTGATTATGAAATCATCCCTATCAAACCTACAGGTGAAATAGCCAGCTACAATTATTTCACTTGTTGGGTACAATGCAAGCCAGGTCCAGAATTATGGGGCATCAAACTATGGTAATTCTGCGATTAGCTCTTCAAATTCAAAGACGACCCAGTCAGCTTTTACTGCAACTGCTTCTCTCATCTCAACATCATCATAACAAATGAACAAATCTGCTCGTCTAGGTTGGCGAGCCTGCAATGGAACATGTAAATAATTGTAGCTAAACACAATTATGCTCATTTTTTCTTTATAGAACACTTTCATGGTATTAAAAGCTAAATCACTAAGTCAACATCTCTGTTAGGGTATCATTCCAAAAAAAATCACTGAAATATTGGCCAAATAATTTATATCTTAAATGAACGGCTACACTAAGAACTTGAAGGAAATGTATTGCTTTAAATCTTCATAGCAAGGGTGCTGGGGTTCCTCTTACAATCTAATAAACCAAGGGATGCCCCCTTTAAGATGGAAGCTAGACAAATAGACTAACCAGTAACCAGTACCACACAATGATCCAGGAAATAAAGCTATTAAAACTGAATTCTAACATCTTGAATGAAACTATACTGAAAAAAATCCTTGTTCTAAAAAACGTTGAAGCAAATCACAACAGCAAGCCAGTTCATTTTTCTCATGTGCTCAGTTGCTCACACTTGTGCAGAAACAAAGCATCCATCGTACATTTCAACAGAGATATAGATAAGATAAGAAACCGTTTGCCTCCACAATTACGAGGGGAAAAATCAGATAAAGGGAGTTAAGACAGGAGCAGAAAAATGTTTTTCCTCACAACGTATTGAATTTTAAAGGTCGTTTCAGGGAAATTTCCCCCTTCTCTAGCTCATATATTTTTCTTTTATATCTTATTTATCCTTCTCTATGGATAAGAATTGCATATCCGTATAGCAACATAAGCCAAATGCTTGGAGAGAACAACAATGGAGTACAGATTCTGCATTTAGAAATACTCTTCAAATTGACATTATATGAACTAGTGGTACACTACAAAATAATAGCAAGAAATTCATGATCAAGAAAAAGCTACTTGCATACTGATATGCTGGAGCGGTGCAAAAATAAAAAATTAAAGGAAAACGACACATTGCATTGTCTCAATGCTTAATCACTTAAAGATAAAAATGCAGCAAGTGCTTTACTGCAGAAAATGATAAACAAAAGAATTACTGCAAGTATACTTGATGAATATGAGAATAATCTGATGGAGGCAGCTCACCATCATGGTCAAATACCACCTGCAAACGAGTTCAAAGCATTATCAGGGATATGAAGGATAAGTTAAAAGCAAACACAGAAACAAGATATTTCTATGGTAGATGTACTCATTGCCCAGGATTTAAGCTTTAAAAAATGTCTAATAATGCTTTAAGCAAAACAAATGCTGAAATATTAAGGATGGAACACACAAGGTGGTTACCTACAATTGAGCTCTCAATATTTCAGTTCAATATTGAGGCCAAAATTTTTATTTCTAATATTCTACCCACATTATACTGGTAAAATAAATAAGTACCCATTTATCTCACTGGCCCTTAATTTTATGCTAAATACACAATTAACTTGTTTATATGCACTAATAAGCTTCACAATTTAGCATCATATGTTAATATTTCGCAGTTTGTAAGGACACACAGATATGAGAATTTTACATTTTTAGTCAGCCGGAGGTTGGGATGGCACGGCCACATATGTTTGTGGCATTATAGTTTTTATATAAATTTGAGATGTAAGTACTGCTTTGTCCCTTATGATGGGTAGATGACTTCAAGGTTTTCTCAAAATATTGTCCTAACGATCTCCATGATCATCTAGCACATTCACAGCATTATAGACCTTAAATTATCATAGAAAAATAAGGCCAGCAATTCCATATCAATGCCCAGTTCAAAATTTAATTTGCCACATAGATATCAGGATATTTCCTTTCTAGTTTTTACACAAGTATTTCTGATGATAACTAGCAGAAAGTAAACAAGACAGAAAAACATATCGACGAAGTGATGAATAATGAATCAGGAAAACACTGACATAATATCTTATAGTAGGATCTGTACATCACTTGCGGTTAATGTATATAACATCTCAAGTTACTTGCGCTTGCTTTTTGAAAAAAAACTGAATTCAAATCAAATTCGGCCAAGCAATGGTGAAAATCGTCGGATGAATTTGGCTTCTGGCTGAAATTAAGTAATTTTTGAAGATAAAAGAACAATGGAAAAAAAGACCAAAAAATCGATAGAAAATGTCAGTTACATTGTCTAAAATTAATATCTTAGAAATAGAACAGCGGAAATGAAACACAAACGAAGGAGCTTGAACCTAGCTAGTACGAGGCGGGCCGGGGGGCGGGGGCGGGGGCGGGGGCGGGCCCGGGTCGTGTCGGCGGCGCCGTGGTGGCAGCGTCGGGTCTGGGCCGGGGCGGGGAGGCCGAGCGGCGGCGGCGGCGCGTGTGGGAAACAACGACACAGCACGCGGGTGGGTCAGGTTAAAGGGCATGTTTACGTCGGCCGGGGCAAAGCCGACGTAATAAAGCTGTTATTTACGTCGGCTAGACTGGGCCGACGTAAATAATTGTGCCACGTCACCTGGTTGCGCGGTTGCCTGAGCTGCTGTGCAGTCCGATGTAAATAACCCCATTATTTCCGTCGGCTTCGTCCGGCCGACATTAATATGTCGTTTTCCTACAGTGGCAAGGCCAAGAACCGTAACAAGCCTAGTTAGCATTAGGAGAATGTCTTTGGGCGTGGGCTGAGTTCCTCCTCCCGGCGCTTCCTGTTTAAATCGAACACCTCCCCGAAATTGCGTCCTGCGTGTGCGGGATCAAAATCAAATCAAATAAGAAGCTAGCGGGGGCCGGCGCTACTTCCTCCTCCAGCCACGGCCACCGCGTCGCCCCTCACCCACGCCACGCCACGCCACCAAGACGCCGCGTGTGCCTTCGGCCGCCGCCCCGCCCCGCCATCAAGCCTCCAGCCGCCGCCCGGTCACGCCATCCGGCCGCCGCGGTAACATCGCCTTCACTTCCCAATCTCCAGACGTACGTCACGCCATCTAAACCCTAGCATTACCCCAGTACGATCCATGGCACGACCGCGATCGGGAGCGGATGCCCCGATATGCCGCGTCGCCCCGCCACCGACCACTCCCCTCCTCGCCGCGCGGGCGTCACTACTCCTGCTTGGCGAGGGGAGACCGCGCCAAGCGCCTCGGATCGTTGCACCAGCGGCGCCACCGCCGACGACTCCTCTCCTCGTCGCGCGGGTGTCCCTCCTCGTCGCGCAAGCGTCCTCTCTCGGCGTCGGCGCAAGACTCCGCCAAGTACGGTTCCTTACTGCCCTTCTGTGGAATGGCAGGGGAGCCGCGGCGCCGGCCACGACCTCCCAGCGCCCAATCAGCCTGCCGCCGCGCCCTATTGAGACCGCAGACGCCGCGCCGGCGCCGACCACGACCTCCCAGCGCCCAATCGGCATGCCACCGCGACGATCTTCCGCCGCGCTGCCGTTCGCAGCAGGGCCCCTACTTGCCCGCGGCTATAGCCGCCGCCGCCAAAATGCACGGCAGTCGCAACCCGCGGTATTGTGATTCCCCTCTCTCTCCTCTTCCGTCGCCTGAGAGGCTCCGCCTGGATTTTCGTGCCAGCGTCTATGGGTGACGTAGGGTAGCGTAAGAGCAATCACAATGTATTGTTTCTTACATTGTTATTTAGAGGAGAGAGAGTGTATTAATGATGGATTTAGAAACGATCACTACATTGCATGGTTTCTTAAGTGGGTTTCTTAACATTGATTTTTAATTAGTAGAAAAGTCGTGAGAAGAAACGTTGATCACTGCAATGGGTTTTTTAAGTTGTTTCTATTGTTTCGATTTTTGTGAAGTAATGGTTTCTATACTAAGAAACGGTTGTCCTCTCTCTCTACATTAATTTGTTGCCACATAAGCAATCTATCCTACATGACACACAAAGAAGCGGTGAAGAAACCTACATTGGAAGTGCCCCAAGTACTCCGTAAGTTTCACAATGATCGTAGTTTTAGCATTTTAATTTTTTTTCCAAATGATTGTAGTTCTCACATTCCAAATCGAGGTAATAGCACATTTGACTAAAATTGAGCGCCTTCATCGTATTTACCCTATAGCGGTGTTGTTGTACTCCTTATTTTGCTACAAGCCTTCATCGTATTTACCCTATAGCGGTGTTGTTGTACTCCTTATTTTGCTACAACCATTTTAAATGCAGCATGTTCCTGAATTTTTGCTCGATATGGACAACTTGGGGATAAGCTATGTGAAGTTGATGACCGACATTCCCCTCAGCTTAGAAGAAATATTGAAGAAGGAAAACGAAAAGAGCGGCAGAAGCAGCAGGGTTAATGGGAAACTTTACACAGCCAACGGCGGTGAATTTCTGATCCATATGGTGTCACCTGGCTTTTCTCGAAAAGTATCAACAGTAAGCCTTCTATTTCGATGGAGCGACTTGTACTTCGACTCATTTTACTATGAAGGTATAATTTCTTACTTTCGTCTTTTTTTACCATTGAATAGCCCATATCCGTCACCACTAAACGGTGATTTATTTGGAATTTTCATATATGAACATTTGTTATCTGTAGAAAATATTTACTTGTATGCCTTGGAGATAAAACATCATGCGTGTATACGCTAAATACATACATTTTTTCAGGTATATACATGTTTCTTTTCAGAATAAATATCATGAGAGTATACGCTAAAAACATGCATTTTTCAGATATATACATGCATGTATAAATCAGGTATATTGCAACTCGCAACCATGGACGGATATATTGTCATTGGACCAAGACTACTGTACCCAACGCCCCACATTAAAATTAGAAGAAAAAAAAATCAAAGAAACAGATCGATTAGAAAAATTTGACAGCCATGGCCCAGTAGCTCGATTTATAGACAAAATCCAGATACAAGCTCTCAATTTCTTATTTAATATCACTATTGGTTTCTTTTTGTTTGACAATTATAGTCAAAATGGTATATACATATTCATCACATAAACAACACAGATTCAACTCTTCTAAAGTCCAAACACTTTCCATCCGTTCATCAAAACATACGGCAGCTCAATCTTTTATGTGTCTCAAGCCATCACCTGGCAGAACATGCAGCAACACAGTGTGTTCTCTTGGACTTGATCTGAGGCCATTACCTGATACAACCATGTCACCATGCACCAAAATGATTAATTAACCCTGATATAATCAACTAGATAAATGAGATATGTTAACGAATGAAGATATGCTTTTGGCAAAATTTAGAGTATTTCTGCAATCTACAGCATTGAACCCAAACTAATTATCAAAAAAATAAAAAACAATCTCCCTGAGAATCAAAGCAAGTAACATGACATTGAAAAATAAAGCTAATTTCACTGGGTATGATAATTACTTGGGTATATACCCTCATAGGGAAGAGTGGTTTTGATTATCAGCTCATATTGGAACAGATGCTTACATCAAAAAAGACTATCAAACAACTCATGTATTCCAAGAGTTGTCAACAAAATCATTGCAGCTTTTATCATTCGAGGATTTGTAATCAAAAGGACATCTGCACTACTTTCTTAGCTCACAATAGTGTATAAAGTTACAATTGAGCAACAATACAAATAACAAATTCAAAGTGTTTTTTTCCCTCACAGCACCTTGTCTCACCTAACAATTTGTACTCTGCTACAAGTTTTTCCTGATCACAAGCAGTTTTTTCTTTTCCCAAGTGATGTAAGGTTATACAGGAGTATGAGTACAAATACTTGATGACATTTGGCACAACACACATAGAGTATAGTAGTTTAGTTCTAATGGATATCACAAGAGCACTAATTCATTTCGCCTGCATTGTGCCTCTGTACTCTTTGAATCCACAACACCACTTTTGTCAATGTACAGTACTACACTATGTCAATCTACAGCCCTGGACCCAAACTAATTATCAAAAAAATATAAAACAATCTCCCTGAGAATCAAAGCAAGTAATAGGTCATTGAAAATTAAAGCTAATTTCACTGGGTATGATAATTAAAGCTAATTACCTGTCCCTAGTTCTATGCTCAGCTCAATGCCTACTCGTTAAGAGTATATCAGTTGTGGACAACATGCTTTCAAAAAAGAAAATGGTGAAAATTCAGAGCATGAAATAACAAATTCAAAGTGTTTTTTCCCTCACAACACCTTGTCTCACCAAACAATTTGTACTCTGCTACAACTTTTTTCTGGTCACAAGCAGATTTTTCTTTTCCTAAGTGATGTAAGGTCATACAGGAGTAGAGTACAAATACTTGATGACATTTGGCACAACACACATAGAGTATAGTAGTTTAGTTCTAATGGATATCACAAGAGCATTAATTCATTTCGCCTGCATTGTGCCTGTTGTTGCAATGCTGTACTCTTTGAATCCACAACACCACTTTTGTCAATGTACAATACTACACTATGTCAATCTACAGCACTGGACCCAAACTAATTATCAAAAAAATATAAAACAATCTCCCTGAAAATCAAAGCAAGTAATAGGGCATTGAAAATTAAAGCTAATTTCACTGGGTATGATAATTAAAGCTAATTACCTGTCCCTAGTTCTATGCTCAGCTCAATGCATACTCGTTAGAGTATATCATATGTGGACAATATGCTTTTAAACAAAGGAAACGGTGAAAATTCAGAGTATGACAAGTGAAAATTCAAAGTATGAAAAATGACATACTAGCATGCTTTCTCAATGAAACAAATTGAGGTTTGCACATACCACAAGGACCAAGATATAGCGCATCAGCTGAAGCCTATTTCAGTTGATTATCAAAATCCAGGCTACATTGATATACTCATCATAATATGCACATGCCTACCAAAATGAAAGCTAATCAGCAAATTCAAACCACTCACTATATGAACAAACACATACTAAACCTGCTTATCTGCAATTGAAACAAGTAGTATCCAAAAATTCAAATTAAAGGTGGTATCTGTGATTGAACAAATAACCACCAGATATTCAAGTGTCAATCCACTAAGCTTGCTGCTGGTACCCTTGCCGGCGGGGAGGAGAAGCGGGTGGCGACAGATCGGGGGCGGCCGGCATCGCATCGCGGACGGAGTCGGATTGGGGGCGGCACGTGCAGAAGATGGTGGCCACCACACGCGTGATGAGGAAGGGGCGCAGTCGCTCCAGAAGGAAAAGGGGCAGCGTGACGGCCGCCCCTGTCGCCCGTAGAGGACAAGGGGTGGCGGCAAATCGGGGGACAGCGTAGCAAAGGAGGGCGCCACCGTGCTGACGAAGGTGCCGGACGGTACCGCGTCGATCAGAGGAAGGGGGAGGCCGCTGCCCGGAGCTGAGCAAGGGGGTAGCCGCCGCGACCTAGGCCCCGTCGCGCCGTGGAGGAGCGCCACACCGGTGGTCGCCGTCGTGTTGGTGAAGGGCACCACGCGAAGGGTGCGCCACCACGCCGTCGGCGTGGAGAGAGGATGGCGGCGGAGGCGGGTACGCCGCAGCGCCGACAAGGGCGCGCCGCACCGTCGGCGTGGAGAGAGGACGGGCGCAGAGGCAGCGGTGACTTGGAAGGGGAAGCCGGCGCCAATGACGGTGACGGGACGGCGGCGAATGTTGGGGCCGGGCAAGGTGGCGCTGGAAATGGGGACGTCGGCGAAGACCGGGGCGGTTGGGCCGACGGCGGCGGGGGTCGGGGCCAACGACAGCGGCGGTCGGGGGCACTGGGGACGGCCAAGCCGACGGCGGATGGCGGTGGCCGCGGATGGAGCCGGCGGCGCCGTGGCCGGCAACGCGTCGCGGGCGTGGGGACGTGCTCACGAGGGGGGTTGCGGTGGGGGACACGGTGGATCTGGATCTGACCGACTAGAAAGTAATTAATAGTGCAATTAATCGATATGATTTTGAAATCCACCATCAGCTTAACGGGTATATTTCTAAGAAACCCGATAGCCAAATACACCATAACAACTCATGGATTGGTAAAACTAATCAACGGTGGATGAAGGTGGAGCCTAGGCTCCATTGAGCCTTGTGTGTGTGTGTGTGTGTGTGTGTGTGTGTGTGTGTGTGTGTATAAATAACAGGGACTTCCCGAGGCCCGAGCTCACTTGCTCTCCTCCCTCGGATCTGCTTTAAAAATTGTGTCAAGCTTTGCAGGTATCACTATTTTGCCGTGGTTAAAACCCGTTTACGGGTATTAGCTTTTGTAATGTAATTAATTTTCTCATTTATTTCTTTACTTGATTCCAATGGCATATATACGTTCAAACACTGCGTTGCTCCCCCTGTCTTCCCCAGATCCGGCGGTGGCGCCCCTCCCCCTCACTCCTCTCTGCTCCTAGGCTCTCCCTCCATGGGCGACAGGGGCGGCCGGCGCACCGCCCCCCTTTCCTTTTCCAGCTGCGGCGCCCCCTTCCTCCTCGCCCGGCGCGGTCGATCCGCGCCGCCCCGATGCCGTCCGTCCTCGATCCGCCGCCACCCCCTTCTCCTCCACGCGGCAGGGGCGGCCGATGCGCCGCCTCTCTCCTTACGGCGACACAAAGGGTCCGGCGGGGCGGGCACCTCCCCCAGCGACGCGCCGCCCCCTACTCCGCGCGGCAAGGGCGGTCGGCTTGCCGCCCCTCTCCCTTGTCCGACGATCCGCATACATCCATTGCCGGTTCATCTGCACCAATTAAATTAATAAGAACACTTATTATATTTTTCAAATTGAAATATTTAACTCGAAATAACTAATTGCTATATTTTTTAATTACCTCTAAATTTTCTTGATTTTTATAGCTAAACCAACTAAATCTCACAAATTAAAAAACTTTTTTCAAAAATATTTTTAATTACATTTCATACCTCCCATAAAGTATTACCTACCTAGCAAAAAACCTACATCTATTTAGCTCTATAGCAATTGAAATAATCACCCTACCTACTATTTTAAACTAATGTGAAACTAAAACCATCCAATAGATCACCACATTGCCTCAAAAGATCTAGAAGGGAGAGCTAGCTAAGGCACCAAGCTAGATCTTGCTCTCTAAAACAAATAATCACCCCTACCAACTAATTTCAACATCTTATACATCATCAAAAAAGGATACAAAACTAATATGAGACTTAAAACCCCCAATAGATCTACATCTTGCCTCAAATTATGAAGAGAGAGAGAGAGCTATAGCAAAACAAACACCCTTCAATTCAAACAAGATTATTTAATATTTCTCCACATCCAATGCAAAAAGATAAGCAATGTCCATATGAAAATGATGTTGAGACCATGTTTACTTACCTTGGAAACCTTAATTTGGAGCTATTAGCCTCAATTAAAAATTTTGGCAGCACCTCCCCTGCATGAACAGCTCGGCCCGTCAGTGCTACTGCGCGAGCTCTGCTCGGGGAGGAAGAAGGGGTTAAATGCACTGGGCGGGAAGAGAAAAATCATATGCAAGCGG
>SPJY01000659.1:652298-685066 GCA_005191435.1 Raddia distichophylla | reverse complement strand
TAAGGATCACCAGCGAAATCGCAGCAGAGACGAGGAGAAGCAGCAAACCTCTTGTCGGAGGCCAGCGTGGCGGCGACCATGGCTTTCCGCTTCGGTCCCCGCAGAGGCGGCTGGGGATGGTGCAGGCAGCGGCGGGCAGTGGTGGTGCCGAGCGACGGCGGCGGCGGCGGCCTGCGTGGCGGTAGCAGCACGGCGGCGCGGCGGGCCTCGGCGGCGTGGGGCAACGGCGGCTAGGGCCCGACGGCGCAGCCGAGGGCGGCGGCGCGGGGCGGCAGCAGGAGAGGGAGAGGAGGTATCGGGAAAAATTGAAATGAGGGGGAGAGGGAGAGGGCGCGGGGTGGATGGAGGGACACGTGGTGCTTTGTGAAGGTGGGAGTACTTTAGCTATAGTACTTCTAAAAGTACCGTAGTCTTTACGTGTGTGTGTGTATATATATATATATAATGGTTAACTATTGTAAAAATTATAATTACATGTGGTATATTTTATAATTATTTTTGACGGTGTAGGTACACCACGGTGTAGTATAGAAAGACCATGTATATATATATATAGTAGTAAAAACATATGTGTGTTTCTTTTTTATTAAGTAGAGTGGTGCCATGACCGGTCTTCTTTATGTAATATTGTAGGGCATTGGTTTCGATTTAAAGATTGTGAGTCCAAACTGCCATCAGCTTCCCAATTGTATTACACCAACAAAAATATCACAGTTCTCAGCATAGACATCAATTATCGATCAATAGGAAGAGCAGAAGGTTGTGCCTTCGATGTGCCTTGGTTTTTTCATTCTTTTTTCATGTTGAGCAAGGCCAGAAAATTATTGGGGACCAACGAATTCTACAAAGTCCAGACAGTTCTTCGATTTGCCATTGTGTGTCTATCGGAAGCATTGAGGTTCCTGCATCATCAGAAGCAGATAGTAAATGCTCTGACTACAAATACTGGAGAGAGCAGGGTAAGCGAAGCTACGGCAGACACATTTCATAGATGGCGTGATTTCTCCAGGAGTATATACCTACAGATACCAAGAGCCGGTATGGCAATGGAAGAAATAAACGCTATGATGGGAATAATTAGGAGGTGTGACGATCTTCATTGCAAGCTTACTTGACCCGAGATACACTGGAGGTTCAAAGAGGTCACTGGATGTTCTTCCACTAAACTTGTACGGATAATCCAACTCAATGGTTGGATGTTCCAATAAACTTGTATAGATTCGGACTGCTTCTCCTCGTTTTACTTTAATGAATGTATACACGATTATGAAATTGGTATACGTGGTTGCTCAGAATTACAACCAACCGAGGTTACAACAGGAGATAAACAAGTTTGAAATGGTTATTCTTCCATAAAACTACACAAAGACCTTCGATCTATTTATTCACTATGCAATCATTACCCTACTCCTTTCAACATTTTTCTCTCTTATACCTTACACTTAGTTATTATTGCTACAGTGATAGGACAGTGCTATTTTAGACCCACCATTGACCATGCTCTTAGAACCATGAAGGATGTAATGAATAGATGTATGGAGTGATTACCTGAATTGAATTATTAATTAGGACCATAAGGTTTACCTAATACCCACACTAGCTTGAAAATTACTATTGCATCCGTTTGAAAAAGCGATACAAAACATAATGCATCTGAACATTGGGTTTGTACACCGGCTATTCCTGGCTTCCTTAACCTCTAGAAAAACAATAGAGTAAAGTGTATCGCCGGTCCTCGCTGTGTCATCTCGGTCCCTAAACTCTCAAAATGCATTTTTAGCATCTCGAAGTTGTATGGGACTGTCATCTAGGTCCCCGAACTTTCAACGCACATTTTTAGCCCTAAAAACTTGCATGGGACCATATAGGTCCAAAAGCATGCAGAGGCGACAAAAAATTCAAAAATTAAAAAAAATTAGAAAATCATTTAAAAATACAAAAATAAAAAACACAAACACAAACAAAATAGTAAAAATATGGGAAATTCATAGAAATTTTAGAAAATCAATAAACATTCGAATTGTTACGATATTTTAGAATTATTTTACGAGTTTACTTTTTATATATTTTCAATGTTGTGGTTTTGGAGTTTTTTAATCGGTTTTGCACGCTTTTGGACACAAATAAAATTTCATAAATCATCAAAAAATGGGGAAATCTGAAAAAATTTAAGGTAAATTAATAAAAAGGGAAAATCATTAAAATAATCATTAAAAAGGGAAATCATTAAAAATCAAAGAAAATCATTTAAAAACATAAAAATTGTAAAATTATAAACTTATGGAAAGAAACATAAAAATAGTGTGGTTGCCTTCAATGCCTCTATAGTTGTAATCGCAAGATCTCTAACACCATGGCGTATGGGAGCTCTCAAGTGCTACTTTTTAAAATTTTTTAATGACTTTTATGATATTCCCTTATTTTAATGGTTTTCCTGGTTTTCTGTCAATTTTCCATTTTTTTATTTTTTTTCTGAATGTTATATGTTTTCCCTTCATTTTTTATGATATTACCTTTTTATGGTTTTTCAGTTTTTATCGGTTATCTATTTTTTATGATTTTTGCTGAATTGTTTTATGATTTTCCTATTTTTTTATGATTACTAGAATTTTTCAGTTTTTTCTAATTTTTTGAAGTAATTTATGTGATATGGACGGCTATGTCAGCGCCACGTCTGCTCTAGGGCTGTTACGTGATAGGTTTGAACTGGGAGGAACCCACTTTAAAAGATTAGGGACCCAAAACTCTGTAATTTGAAAAAAAAAAAAGGATGTAGATGATAATCGACTAATAGTTTATGCACTGCCCGTGTATTTTACTCTAAATTAAAATACACATAGCCAACATGGGTACTAAGGCAAACACTAAGAAATTTAGGAAAATCTTATCTTATTTTCAACTTCCTTGTTTGTCGTAGCCAGACATGCCTTTTGGCGCATTTTCGGCCCATCCACGTCACCTCCACAGCTTGTGTCCCCAGATCAGACCGCGCTATCCACAATCAATCTTATCTTATTTTCAACTTCCTTGTTCGTCGTAGCCAGACATGCCTTTTGGCGCATTTTCGGCCCATCCACGTCGCCTACACAACTTGTGTCCTCAAATCGGACCGCGCTATCCACAATCAGCCCATAGGTGCCCAGCCCCCCACTACTCGTTTTGCAAAAAAAAACCTGCACCCGTATACGAAATTCGGTTTTTGTCCTGGCAGATTCGTGCAGCCCGTAGTTTCTCGATCTTCACAATGCTGTTCTTTTTGCCTTTGTAAGTACATCTGCTATTCGCCAAAATTAGCTCTGGTGCCACTGAATATATTGTTCCAGTCGTGTTTAGTGGTGACACACGGTGGCAGCGTGCCGGCGAAGATCTTGCTGGTAGCGCGCCATTCTGACTTGTGCCGGTCGCGTGTGCCTTCGAGGAGATCGAGTTCGAGCAAGCGCTCTTGCTCTGAATCAACCACGTTGACCGAGCTCGTGCGAGGCGAGCCGAGTACTATTTCGGCGGGCAAGATGGCTTCTGCACCGTAGACCAATTGAAAAGGAGTTCCCCCGGTTGCCCGACTAGCTGTGGTGCGAACTGTCTAGAGGACGGAAGGAACTTCGTCAACCCAGGCTTTGTTGTGCTGGCTGAGGGCAGCGAACACACGCCGTTTGATACCCTGGACTATCTGTCCGTTAGCTCGCTCGACTGCTCCATTGCTCTATGGATGTGCCACAGAGGCGAAACAGACCTTGGTGCCCAGCTGTTCGCAGTATTCTTGGAATAGCTCGCTTCTGAACTGGGAACCGTTATCTGTGATCAGGGCAGGCTGACTGCGTTGCCCGGAGGAAGTGTTAACTTCACCTATGGACTTAAGGCCTTCAGCCAGCCGCTCTAGGTGAGAAACAACAGTGTCGCCCATGAGGGCGAGGTTGGCCTGGTCGGTGAATCTGATCACCGTCGCCAAGGCCTGAAGTCGTTCCCGACTCTGCTCAAGGGGTCCAGGGATCGCTGAGGCATCCGCGTTTTGCCCGACCGGAGCCTGATCGCGCGGGGATTCAACCCGAGCAGGCGGATCTTCTGCCCGGGGATTTGGCGTAGGTGCGCGAGGCAGGTCGCGTCGCTGACGCTTGCGCTGGTCGCGAATCTGCGACAGGGTTTGATTGATTGAGGCGTCCAGGCTGCGACGGACAACTTCCTGCTCGCGAGCAGCTGGCGTTGCCCCATCTCGTTGCCGAGCAGAATTGATCCGCTCGATCTCTTCGGCCACCACGGCCCGTGCAGCATCCTCTGAGGTTCCTGCGCAGGCCATATTGACGCTGTGACAATCGTGCGTTGGCGCGCTAGACGGTGTCATCACTGTGTCGCCACAGGAAGAGTCGACCGACATAGCCTTGGAATCCGAGAGATCTAAACCATCGTAAAGATCATCGGTTCCGTATTCATCGTTAATGACGGGAGCTTGATCCAAGACCATCTTCGGAACGTAGCCAGAGACTTCTGTCCCGGATCTGGAAAGCGATCGGGATCGAACAGATCGATCCGATCTGACAGGGGATGTGACATCCTGTCCTTCTGAGTCATAGCCTTCAGGAAGAATTTTCTGGTCGCTGAGAGAGTTCGACATGCTCGAACAAACTTGATCTACTAGGTCCCCACGGACGGCGCTAACTGTCGACGGTTGGGATATCGGTCCCAAGTCAACTAAGGTTCTTGAAAAAGGGAGATAGAAGACCTGCCGAGCAGAGCGAACAGCAATCAACGAACAACAGGGAGACACGAGATTTTTATCCTGGTTCAGGCCTCTCAAGAGAGATAATAGCCCTACGTCCAGCCTTTCTTTATATCAAAGAGGATTACAAGGAGGAACTCGGCGAGACGAACAGGTCTCGACGAGGTTATGGATGTACAGAATGTAGTATGCGATGATCTCGTGTCCTCTACATGCCGTAGGGGCCTTGTTTATATAGTGTTGAACAACCGACCTACCGAGGGATAATCGGGCCGGGCTAACTATGAGATCGTAACGAACTCGTACCATGTCGAATATAACCCACGGTAGATAAGGAATACTCCAATTCTTGGGGATCACGACTCCTGCTCCAATCCGGGAAACCACGTCCGGGTCTTCACGTAGCCGCGCAGAACTCTTGCTCCAGTCGGACTCGAACACGAAGTCTTAGGCCGTTACGCACCGTGCCAGCCAGAAAGCTGTTCGGCAGGATGCACATGGGCCTGAAAGAACCATCTAGGGAGCAGGCCCTAGGAGGCTGTTCGATTAGGCCGTCAGGGAGTGGGCCATAGCAATGGGCCGTGATTTTATCCCCGATAGAGCGTTCCCGACTTATAAGACGTGCTAGTCCATACAAGCTTGCGGACGGCATCCTTAACCGTCAAGGTGCTCTAGGAATTCTCTCCAAGTGCATCTCGCAGCAGGAGGGTGTGTTCCTTCTTAGAGACATACACGAGGATGCCTGCGGCAACCACGCCTCCTTTAGGACTCTGGTCGGCAAAGCGTTTCGCATGGGTTATTACTGGCCCACTGCGTTACAGGATGCCCCGGATGTGATGACTAGGTGCAAGACATGCCAATTTTACACCCGGAAGGCCCATAAGCCCGTCCAAGAGCTCCAAACGATCCCCCATCATGGCCTTTCTCAACATGGGGTCTGGATCTGCTCGGCCCATTCCCCAAGGGGTACAAAGGCTACACACACTTGCTCGTCGCCATCGACACATTTACAAAGTGGATTAAGACAGAGCCTGTGTCATCTCTTCACGCCAAAACGGCTGTACGCTTCTTTAAGAGCAACGTGATCACGCGCTTCGGGATTCTCCACAAGCTGATCACCGATAACGGTCCTCAGTTCAGAAGCGAGCTATTCCAGTAATACTGCGAAGAGCTGGGCACCAAGGTCTGCTTCGCCTCTGTGGCACATACACAGAGCAATGGAGCAGTCGAGCGAGCTAACAGACAGATAGTCCAGGGTATCAAACGGCGGGTGTTTGCTGCACTTCAACAGCACAACAAAGCCTGGGTCGACGAAGTTCCATCCGTCCTATGGGCCGTTCGCACCACAGCCAGCCGGGCAACCGGGGAAACTCCTTTCCAATTGGTCTACGGTAAGAAGCCATCCTGCCCGCCGAAGTTGTACTCGGCTCGCCTCGCACGAGCTCGGTCAACACGGTTGACTCAGAGCAAGAGCGCTTGCTCGAACTCGATCTCCTCGAAGGCACACGCGACCGGGCACAAGTCAGAATGGCGCGCTACCAGCAAGATCTTCGCCGGCACGCTGCCAAATCCGTCCGACCAAGGGCTTTGAAGGTGGGCAACCTCGTTCTACGCCGTGTCCAGAACTTGTTCAGTGCAAACAAGTTAACTCCCCGGTGGGAGGGCCCATTCACGGTCGTTTCTACTGCTCGCCCGGGTGCTGTTCGCCTGGCAATGGAGGACGGGAGAGAGCTGACCAGCACTTGAAACATCGATCAACTTCGTAAGTTCTTTATGTAGGTCTTTCGTGTGTTTTCTTAGCTTTGAGCTTTTGTCAAACTTCGCACCTTTTGTTCGTCCAAATCTCTCGGGCTGCCATGTAAAGTTTAATCCAATCAACAGCGAATGTTCGCGGCCCCCTACGGCCCTTTTCACACCTTGTCTTCTTAGACTACCTTTCTCTCTGGTCCATTCGTCTTCTCAGACTATCTTTCTTTCTGGTAACACTTGATGGCTGCCCAGTCTTGCGAACACTTGGCTCCGTGATCTTCATGTTTTCCCTGCCCGCATCTAGTTTCCGCAAGCTCCTAAACTCAGGGTTGCATAACACGGCTTTCCACCTTGCGGCTAAGTCCGCTCTCGTAAGCCCCCGCGGCAGAGGCACTTACTGCTCAGTACAACCACTTGGCAAAGCCTGCTCTCGTAAGCCCCCCGTGGCAGAGGCACTTTCCTCGTTCGGTTAGCTTTGGAATTGTCTAAATTACGTTAACGAGCAGTTCATGGAACGAATCAATAAAGATGTGGGTGTCGCTCTATCTCTCTACGCACGTGCTTGAATTCGTAAACTTAGATCTTCAAGCATCGTCCGTACCGGGGGCTAGGGTGTCGCTCTTTTTGCTTGTGCACCTGTTCGAGTTCGCAAACTCAGGTTTTCGATCAGATGCACAACGGGGGCTGGGAGGTAGGCTGGCGTTCTACCGGTTTTTCTTAAAACTTTCTAGCGCTGTTCTGCCTTGCTCTCGGTTTTCTGTTCGCTCTTGTCTTTTGCTGCTCTTTTTTGCCGGGAAAAGGTAAGTCTTTATTTACACGAACAAAAGTTTACAGGAGTACAAGGCCTTTTCGGGTACTGCCCTACTGCTGCTTGGCCTGCTCCTTGGTCTCTGCACGAAGGGCCTCGACCTCCTCAGTCTCAGAAGGGCAGGATGTCACGTCCCCTGTCAGATCAGATCAATTCTGGTCGACCGTCTCAACCAGGTCGTCGCAAGCTCGCGACCTCAAAATTCGCGACCCCCTGACTAGTCCGCACTAAAACGGACGCTCTGGCCACAAACGACCTTTGTTTCGAACGTTCTACCATTTCACGGAAAGCAGACGTGATAAGCTTTCCAACGGATCTGGTCCCACCTCAAAACTGCTTCCGGATCAACAGGAATCTGCGAAACAAGATGGCGTCCAATACATGCAAGGGCAACCCCGGTACGTTTCCAGTTTTTCAATTCCTTTCCTTAGCGTTGGTTTCCTTAAAACCTCGTTGCTCAGATTCGCGTTTGGCTCTTTATGAACACAGGGTCGTTTCTGTACCCCTGCCAGGCTAATAAAGGGAAAATCAGCCCGGTCTTTCGCTCCCGTAGCTCTCCCCGTGTGCGAGCATGTCTTTTTATCTGGCAACGACCTGTACAGCTTCGGTTAACCGAAGCGGTGCACCACCGAGGGAGTTCTGCCCGCCGTAAACCGATTCTCATCGCAACGGGCATGCCCAAACGTAAACCGATTCTCATCGCAACCGGGCACTCCTGGCGTCCGTTCCGCACCCGCCAAGGAGACACCTACGCTACACGGGTCCATGCCCAGATAAGATTTCGCCTCGCACGTCTTGCCTGCGGCTAAGGCTCCGATCGCCTTCCCTGATTAGCGGTCTTAGCCACAGCGGGGCTGCACTTGCCCGCACACGTCTTTTTTATCCATGCTACGTCCTTCCTGGCACGGTAATCCGGAGCAATGCACCACCAACGTAGTCCTGCCCACCGTAAGCCGATTCCCATCGCAACGGGCACTCCTGGCGTCGGTTCCGCATTCGCCGAGGTGACACTAACGCTATCAGGGACGTACCCGGGAAAAATTGTGTCTTGTGCGGGTAGGTCGTCTTTAGCATGTTTTTCAAACTCGCTTTGCTCTTCTTAGAGCCTGTCCTTACTCTCTTTTTTCCCTTACTGGCTCGTTTCTTGTTTGTCTTCTGCAGGAAATACAGGAACGGGGAACGTCAGACGCCGGTGATGGTCGCGGCGAGGTTTCAGACTTCCCCACCAAAACCAATGTCTGCATCCCTTTCTTCTCGGGCACGCTCCGCGCATGCCCGGAGACTGATTCACTTCACCCGCGTATGATTTCTTGCCTTTGCCCGGCACTGACCTTCACAGTTCAGCTAAGTCAAGGTAGTGCGCCACCAACGGAGTCCTGCCCACCGTAAGCCTATTCTCATCGCAACGGACAAGCCTATCCTAAGACGATTCTCATCGCAACGGGCACTCCAAGCGTCGGTTCTGCACTTGCCAAGACAACGCTAACACTGTCGCAAAGAATACGTCATGGGTAAAGCGTTGATTTCACACGTTCTGGCCGCGGCCATGAGCTCTTCCTCGAGCCATCTCGTATGGCGCTGGTTTCGGAAAGTTTGCAGAATGGCGTCACGCTCGATGGCGACACCTTCGTGGAGGTCCTCCATGGTGCCCCGCAAGACCTGAGCAAGAGAAGAGCAAGTCCGTTATAACGGGCTGCTGGTAACTTAAACGAACAAGCTTTGGTTTGAGGCTTACCTCTTGAAGCCTTTTCTTCAAGTTCAGGTGTAGGCGCCTCCCAAGACCGCTGGTTGCGAAGCCCCGTCTGCTCGAAGCGGTCGCAGCCCGTTGTCCCCTCCGCTGCTTCCGCTGCTTCTTCTCCCTGCGGGAGCGCGCCCGCCTGGGGGCAGTGGCGACGGGCGAAGATCTTTCACCCCCGAGCTTCTGCCGTTCTTCTTGTTCCTCTGCCCGATCGGCTTCGGGCAACATCGGTGTCGCTCTCCTCGGCGACATCGGTGTCGCCACGGACAGGGCGACTCGTGCGCCCTGCTCGTGACTTTCCCCCTGCTTCCTGACTGCAGGTCCATCGCCCTGCTCGCCAGTAATCTCCGTCGCCACAGGGACGAGTTGCCCCTGCGACGAAGTGCCTGGCAGGACCGCCTGCTCGGTCCCGCCCTGGGCAGCCGGCGGAGCCAGCTCCTTGGCGCCGCTTTTCGTGGCTTCGTGCCCCGCCTCTTCGGCTTCCAGCCTCTCCACCGCGCTCCTCAGCGCGTCCATCTGGTCAGTGGAGCCCGGCGGGAGCACGGCCCACGCCGCCAGTTTGTCCTTGAGGGCGAGCAGTCTCGTTGCTCGCGACGCACCGTGTAGGTGCTCGGGTAGCAAAGACCGCTCGATCGCGGCTTCCACGTTGTCCGTGGCGACCTCCTCCTAGGCAGCTGATGAAAAAGAAATGTGTTAGGTCCTATGCGGTTTGGTAGAGTGTAAAGGGGAGATTCTCGTTGTTACGTACCTGCCGCAGGGGGCTTAACCTTCTTCTTTGCTCCATGACGGAGCTTGTTCCTCTTGCTTGGCGGATGCTGGGCTTCTTGTTCGCCTTGGCCACAGGGGGCTTGCGGCGACAAACTCAGCTCTCTGCTGAGCTAAGCACTCTTTTTGCGCAACTCAAGGAGCGCCTCCTTGCGCGCGACTTCCTCCTCGAGCCTCCTTTGATCGGCGATCTGTTGCAACCGTTCCATATGGCCCGGGTGAGCTTGTGTATAGCGCCTCAGCCAGAGGGTCAGGTTCCGTACCTCCTCGTCGCTCTGCTCGGTGAGGAGGGATGGGCTTGGGCGTTCCCCCCTTGGCTGGCCGCGCTCGAGCTTGACTTGCTCGGCGCGCTTCTTCGCCGCAGGGGGGCTTCTGAGGCGGTTGGCGGCCGCTCTCGGTAGCCGCCTTGGGCTTTACGGCCGCCTTGGCCTTGCCCTTCTTCACTCCCTCCTTATCAGACTCAGAGAGCTCCTCGACGATCCCTCCGAGGATCAGCTGCTCGTCCTACGCGTTTGGAGGTGAATGTTAGCATGCCATGAACCGTGTAAGTCTAGCAGCTCGGATGGGGTTCCGCAAGTTACCTCAGGTGAGCGAACGAATACGTTCCTTGGACAAATGTAGGCCACCTTGCCGGTGACCTCAGAGTCCTTCCTGGCAGCCTTCAGCATGGCGTTGACCTGCTCGGCTACCCATGCGTCTGTCGATTTCACTGCCCGAACAGAAGTTGAGCTTAGTTCCTGTTCGGATGAATCACCAAAGGGTTGAGCGTTTGAGGAACTTACCCGTGCTGTTCCTGATGATGTCTTTCCAGCCTTCTATCTTGTAAAAGGGGTAGGACCTTTTCCGCAGCGGACAGATCCTGTTCGCCACGAAGTCCCGGATGATCTCTCTGCCCGTGAGCCCCAGGCCCACAAGGGAAGCAATCTTTCGGGTAAGATACCACTCTTCGCCGGTCGGCTCCGGCCGCGGCATCTATGTTCCCTTCGCTGGCACTTGCCCGGTGAAGACGAGCTTGCTGTCATCGCTCCTCCTGTTGTAGAACCACCTCATCCACCACGGCCCCATCAAGTCGAGCAGCGGTGGACGAGGGTACGGCTCGTCGTTGGCGGTGGCCCGGAGCTTGAGGTAGTAGCACCTAGGCCCGGAAGCGGCGGAGCTGCTCCTCGTCACTGTGTAGTAGTGAAGGAATAGCCCCACCGACGGATCGACTCCCAGATAGCACTCACACAGGTGTGCAAAGACGGCCATCTGGAGGAACGAGTTGGGGTTGAAGTTTGCAACCTCCAGCCCGCTGATGTTCAGGAGGGCCTCCACGAAATCGCTTTCGGGAGACCTCAACCCAAATATGGCGAACTGCTCGAAGTTGACGAACTTGTCCTTGAGCGGCTTCGGTGTTTCCTCCTCCCCGGGCAGCCTCCAGTTGCCGGCGTCGATGTGTCCCTCCGACACTAAAGTCCTCAAGTCCTCCTCAGTCGTGCTAGTGCCTGAGAATTTGGCCATACCAATCCCCAGAATGGACGAGCAGCTTTGCATGTGGACGGTGGCTGTTTGATGCTAAGCGCGGTTGGAATAGGGCTTGGGAAGGAAAGGTGCGCGAGAGCGGAAGTGGCGAGCCGCGAGCGGCTTGGGTGCTTTTTATAGCCCCGGACGAGCAACTCTGCAACGGTTTTTTACCACCAAACGGCTAGTTTTTTACTGCAACGGCTAAGTAAAAACGGTCGCCCGTTTTCACTGCGCAGCGAAGTTACTGTTAGAATCTGTCAACGGCTACTTTTTCCAGTATCTGCACTGAGGGCTGGGTACTCTGCTCGGACAGATGTGTTACCCTGTTCGACGCAACAGAGTTGCTCGGTACTGATCGGGTTTCTTCGGTCCCAAACAAGGCTTGTTCGGCTGAGTCATAAACTGTTCGATCGTCTGTTGCACGTCTTTGTAGCAGCAAAATTTTCGTCTTCGTGACTTGGAGTCTCAAGAGGAAGACCCCACTCTAGTGAGATATTCCACTTGAGTCTCGGGGGCTAGCTGTCGGGGATAAAATCACGGCCCATTGCCATGGCCCACTCCCTAACGGCCCAATCGAACAGCTTCCTAAGGCTTGGCTCCTTAGAAGGTTCTATTTGGCCCAAGTGCATCCTGCCGAACAGCTTTCTGGTTCGCACGGTGCGTAACGGCCCAAGACTTCGTGTTTGAGTCCGACTCGAACAAGAGTTCTGCGCGGCTACGTGAAGACCCGGACGTGGTTTCCCAGATTGGAGCAGATGTCGTGATCCCCAAGAATTGGAGCATACCTTATCTACCGCAGGATGTATTTGGCATGTATTTGAGTTTGTTACGATCTCGTGGTTAGCCCAGCCCGATTATCCCTCGGTAGGTCGGTTGTTCAACACTATATAAACCGAGCCCCTACGGCGTGTAGAGGGCACGGCCAAGATCGCATACTACTTCTTGTACGCCCATAATCGCTAGTTCCTCTTTGTAATCCTCTCTCATATAAAGAAGCGCTGGACGTATGGTTATTATCTCCCTCGAGAGGCCTGAACCAGGATAAAAGCCTTGTGTCTCCCTGTTGCTCGTCGATTGTTGTTCGCTTTGCTCGGCAAGTCTTCTATCTCCCTTTCTTAAGAACCTTAGTTGACTTGGGACCGATATCCCAACCATTGACACGCGCGGTGGGCCGGTACGGACTTGGCCCAAGGCCTATCTCGGGGTGGGCAGCTCATGAATCACCAACAATGAGCGAGAGAGATCAGTGAAACATGAAAGCTTGTCGTAAGAAGAACCTGTTGCCCTTCTAATTATACTTGATAGAGTAATTGACAGATTGATAGTTTGAAAAATTAACACACCTAGAGTAATAAGGCTAAGTAGGATTTATGAGCGGCATCTAACAAAGGTTAATCATTATCCATCTCACCTATCATTAATTCTCCTCTTGCTTAATGATTCATTGGTATGTCCTCAGTGTAAGCATATATTTTACTGCCTGTTCCTCCCCTATTGTCTGAGTGATTGATCTCTTGAATTTCTTTTTTCTCACTCCTTCAGGTTGCACCCCCTTGCATCTCACTCATTCAAATATTTGAATTTTCTAGGGAGGCCCCACCAATCTGGTAAGTAAGATCAATGTGCTTCTTTTATATTGCTAATTTTTCTCCAGTTACTACTCTCTTCTATTTGGTGGAAGAGAGGGCACATCTTACTCATGTTTGCTGATCAATGTATTGCAATCATTATTTTTATAGCTTTTAAATGTGTACAACATTTATCTTCACTTGTTTTTAATCCAGAAATTCTCATGCAAAATTGTTTTAGATGGATGCTAATGACATGCGAAGGCATTTAATTATTAGAGCTGCTTCCCTTGCTGTTGCCACATTTGCATACATAACAATTATTAGAAGGAAAAGAAAAAGGAAACGAAGAATTTCATATGCCCCAATAATAAATATGAAAATAAGGAGAAATTCGTACCTTGGTTCTATTTACCATCAAGATGATAATAGTTGCCTAAACATGCTAAGGTGCTAGAAGCCAAAAAATGGTCATAGCCCCTCTGTATTATGTCATTCCCATCAATTCGGCCGATTGCCTCGTCATTATTAACGTACCAATTCACCAATATTGCTCTACTACTACATATTCACAGTTCTATCATTATTCACTTTCTAGGACACGAAGATGGCTTGATCACCTTTTAACAAAACTGAATGTTGTAACGATTTATACGCCTTGTCGCAATTGGCTACGACCTGTCCCCACTACAGCCTAATGGCCTACAAGTCCTTATTCCTTAAAAATTATATATTTGATTAAAAGATGGTTATGGACACGAACAAGACCTAGCTTACGGTCCTTAAGTCGTTGGACAGTGCTAGGGGAAGGCCCGACAATTAATTGGGCCGGCCTGGTTATCCATACGAGGCCTAGAAGCCAAAGCTACGTGGGCTACTGCGCCGACCAAGTTCCAAGGCCACGAGGCAACTGGAGAAAACTGAGACGCCAATCAAGCGCAGCTCGAGCTTGACGACGGGGCGAGAAAACCACCCACCCCATGGTGGCGACCAACCAACTCTGCCTCGCGACCGCTTCCACCGCCGCCCTCTCCCACCGGCGCCAGCCGCTTTCGCTGCTCCTCCGCCTCGCCTTCTCTAGCCCCGCCTTCCCCGCGGATCCACCGGCGGCGGAGGCCAAGGACCGTGGAGCCGAGAAGGAAGCTGGCGAGGGTAAGCGAGCCACCGCCGGCGCGAGGAAGGAAGGCCACAGCCACGAGGAGGTAGCGACGGCGGCGGCGTGCACGTCAACAAGGCCATGGGCGAGGTCGGTGGCCCGCGCGGGCCCGAGCCCACGCAGTACGGCGATTTGGAGCGCGGCGGCCACTGCTCCGACTTCTGAGCTACCAAACACCAGCTGAGAGCCTAAGACGGAGCAGTGGTACCTCGGGTTCGTTCTGCGCCATACTGCCATGCTCCAAATCATAGTGTGCTACTTTGTTTTTTTCCTCTTCCTCTTCTTTTGGGAATAAACTGAAGCTGTTTTGTTGGACAAGATTTTGAATATTCTGACTTCTGAGTGTTTCTTATATGAACTTGGCATTATAGTTTTTGAATTTTTTTTGTGCGTCAGTTAGTGGGCGTTAATTTGGAGATTTCACGATCCGTTACTTTAAAATTCTTATCTCAGGATTAATTATCTCGTTTCATTTTTGTACGCATGCGGTATGGTCTCACGTATTGCTGGAGATGGGGCGTAACACGTGCAAATTGATCATAACATCCGATTTGGAATGGAACTCGACATGATTCCGATCGTGATTGCAATGCGCAGGAAGAGATTGTTGCATAGGTGTCGAAATGGGATTTGAGTGAGCCCATGCATGCATGCGCACAATTCAGGACCGGGAGTGAATTTTCCAAGACATGACTGATTACCTCCCTTTTCTCGTCGATCCTATCAACTCTTCTCCTCAGTTTGGGCCAGAGTGGCAGATCTTAAACGGGTCGAATGTCAGATGGGCTACAGCCTGCTGCATCAAGCCATTGGTGGCATTTCTGAATTCCGAAACCTAAAAAGGAAAAGGTCCCACTCTGATTTCTGAATTTCAATTCCAAAACCGAGTTAGGTTATTCCTCAAATCATCAAGAGCAAACCAGCTCGATGCTTCACTGATCGACATGATGGTTTTGTTTGCATATGGCATCATTCTACTGCAATTTCTGGTCTAAACCATGTTAGATGTATCAAGGGCATACGAATACGATTGCATCTGCATCTCATTGCTGTATCGGTCTATCACATTGCTACCCAGCTAGATCTATTCATGGGCAGCCCGGCCAGACCCGGTCGGTGCACCGGGCCAGGCTCGGGCCTCGATCTGAAGCCCGGTCGCCGGACTGGGCTCGGGCCTGGGAAAAATGCGTGCGAAGCCGTGACCGGGCTTTAGGGATTCGGGCCGGGCTTTCGGCTGCGGGCCGGCTTCGGGTCCAAATCCGAGGCCCGGTGCATCGAGCCGAGTCGGGCTCGGGCTTGGCCCCGTGGGACCGGGCTTTTTTAAGCCCGGCCCGAGGCATGATCAGGTCTATACCCAGCCTATTCAGAGAAATTCAGAATTTTAACACTAAAATTTGCACGTTTTACGTCCCATCTTCAACAATACATGAGACCAGACCATGAGCGTACAAAAATAAAACGAGATGATAAATTCTAAGATACGAATTTTAAGGTAACGGATAGTGAAATCTCCAAATTAATGCCCAGTAACCGACGCAAAAAAAAATTAAATACTATAATGCCAAGTTCATACAGAAAGCACTCAAAAGTCAAAATATTCATAATCTTGTCCTGCACAACAGCTTCAGTTTATTCCCAAAAGAAGATGAAAAAAGTAAAAACAGAGAAACACACTACGCTTTGGAGCATCACATGACAATATGGCGCAGAATGAATCCAAGATACCCTGCTTCGTCTCAGCTGGTGGTTGGAGGCTCAGAAGTCGGAGCAGCGGCCGCCGTGCTCCCAGTCGCCGTACCGCGTAGGCTCGGGCCCACGCGGGCCGCCGACCTCACCCGTGGCTTTGTTGACGTGCACGCCGCTGCCATCGCCCTCCTTCCTCACGCCGGCAGCGATGCGCTTCGCCTCGCCCGCTTCCTTCTCGGCGCGGTGGTCCTTGGTCGCCGCCTCTGCCGCCGGTGGATCCGCGGGGGAGGCGGGGCTGGAGAAGGCGAGGCGGAGGAGCAGTGAAGGCGGCAGGCGTCGACGGGAGAGGGCAGCGGCGAAAGCGGTCACGAGACGGAGTTGGTTGGCCGCCGCCATTTGGTGGATGATTTCCTCGCCGCGTCGTCGAGCTCGAGCTGCGCTTGATTGGCGTCTCAGTTTTTTCTGGTTGCCTCGTCGGCTCGTTGTGGCCTTGGAATTCTATTTGGTGGAAGAGAGGGCATATTTTACTCATGTTTGCTGATCTATATATTGCAATCATTATTTATATACCTTTCAAATGTGTACAACATTTATCTTCATTTGTTTTTAATCCAGAAATTCTCAAGCAAAATTGTTGTAGATGGATGCTAATGACATGCGAAAACATTTAATTATTAGAGTTGTTTCCCTTGTTGCCATATTTCCATACATACAAATTATTTGGAGGAAAAGAAAAAGGAAACAGAGAATTTCACATGCCCCAATGATAAATATGGAAATAAGGAGAAATGAGAACGTTGCATCTATTTACCATCAAGATGATAATAGTTGCCTACACATGCTATGGTGCTAGAAGCCAAAAAAATGGTCTCAGGCCCTCTGTAGTATGCCATTCCCTGGTCCCAGCAATTCAGCCGATTGCCTCGTCATTATTAACGTACCAATTCATCAATATTGATCTACTACTACATATCACAGTTCTATCATTATTCACTTTATAGGATAAGGAGATGGCTTAATCACCTTTTAACAAAACTGAATGTTGTAACGATTTAGACGCCTTGTCGCAATTGACCACGACCTGTCCCCAATACAGCCTGATGGCCTACAAGTTCTTCTTATTCCTTAAAAATTATATATTATATATTTGATTAAAAGAAGCTAATGGACACAAACAAGACCTGGCTTACAATCCTTAAGTCGTTGGACCGTGCGGGGAAGGGCCGACAATTAATTGGGCCGACCTGGTTATCCGTATGAGGCCTGGAAGCCGAAGCTACGTGGCTCACTGCGCCGACCAAGTTCCAAAGCCACGAGGCGACGAGGCAGCCGGAGAAAACTGAGATGCCAATCAAGCGCAGCTCGAGCTCGACGACACAGCGAGAAAACAACCCACCCCATGGCGGCGGGCAACCAACTCCGCCTCGCGACCGCTTCTGCCGCCGCCCTCTCCCGCCGCCGCCAGCCTCCTTCGCTGCTCCTCCGCCTCGCCTTCTCCAGCCCCGCCTCCCCCGCGGATCCACCAGCGGCGGAGGCGGCGACCAAGGACCGTGGCACCGAGAAGGAATCTAGCGAGGCGAAGCGAGCCGCCGCCTGGTAGACAGACTGGCAGCCGTTGTTGCCACCATACCCTTCTCTGCCCTCTCCGCCGCATGGCCCCACGAGCTGCAACCGCCGCGACTATGGCGCCGGATCCGACCTCCCCGCCTCTTGATCCGACCGCGTCGTCGCTGGATTTGGCTATGTTTTGGTAGTGGACGAAATCATAAAAAAAAAAAAAAGACAGCGGTGAGAATTTAATTGAGAAAAAAGAAGACGCATAGGTTTTCTTTGTTCTGGGTTTGATATATTTTGATGCTAGGGATCTTAGTCACATAACACCTATAAGCATTTTGTGACCTAATTACTTATCGGCAATTTTGTTCTTACGCAACCACTTCAGTAGCTTAGATTTTTGTTGGCCATTTCATTTCTCGACATATATGCATTTCCTTCCATACAAATGGACTCTTTATAAAGTAAGAAAACATAGTCACTAAAATTATTTGAGGCCAATTGCAGTAGAGCTAGACTTTTGACATCATTGAAAGCTACTATATTCTGTTTTTGGTCATTTAAAATGTTACTTTAGCATGCAAGGTTTGTGTATGAACGTGGCCTGTTATAAACTTCTGCCTTACGACTTAGATATTCTTACATCCAGTCACATAACACCTATAAGCATTTTCTGACCTAATTGCTTATTGGCAATTTTGTTCTTACATAACCACTTCAGTAACTTAGATTTTTGTTGGCAATTCCATTTCTCCACATGTATGCATTTCCTTCCATACAGATGGACTCTTTATAAAGGAAGAAAACATAGTCGCTAAGATTATTTTAGGCCAATTGCAGTAGAACTAGACTTTTGACATCATTGAAAGCTACAATATTCTGTTTTTGGTCATCTAAAATGTTACTTTCGCATGCAAGGTTTGTGCTTGAACGTGGTTTGTTATAGACTTATGCGTTGCGACTTAGATATTCTTACATCATTGTTGAACTAACCATCTTACTTCTTTTTTTTTTGGCAGACTGACCATACAATGTCATCGAATTCCACAAAGAAAACCAATCGATTAGTTGTCGCTTGCTCTCTTTTAGACCAAAATTTTAAACCCTCAATCTCGCTACTTAATGAAGATAGCATATTGACATTCGTTTGTTTTGGAGAGCCAATCATATTTTAATGTGAGTATAACAATGTAATATGGTTGTCAGACTGTTTGTCTATTTTACTCCCTCCGTTTTTTTTATAGAGAGTATTTTGTTTCGTTAGGACAAAGGTTTGATCAACAATTACTCCATTAATACATAACTTTTATGACACAAGATTAATATTGGTAGATTTGTATTCAAAAGTACTTACATATGACTATGATTTTGTGTCATATAAATGACATATTAATGGAGTAATTGTTGGTCAAACCTTTATCCTAACGAAACAAAATACGCCCTATAAAAAAAACGGAGGGAGTACTATAAAACAATGCCAAGTGGTGAATTATCACCATGGCTTATAAATTCCTTGTCAATAATGATCTAGGATATTGGGCACTGGTAGTATCTACCTTAAGTAGATCAGTCTAGGTTTAATTTTCTATGTGTTATTTTTTAGTGAAGGCTTGCATCTTTTTTCTAATCTTGCATACAATGCTCCCTCTTAATGAGGATCAAACTACTATTAATTATCAAGAGCTTTTGGACATATAATAACATTTAGAAATGATTTAGTTAATGCATAGTTTGGTTTCATGGTTTGTGTGTCATGTTGTTTATGATTTCTTTTTTTTGCATATTTCAGCCATTACATATTACACAAACGATGCATACGTACATATATATTGGCTCTGCCTCTAGTGCAGCCCTAGGGCATCTACGAGACTACGATCGAACCATTGCCGGAACTTTAATTATTGCTTAGTGCATGGCATCGATCGGACGTCAACGCACATGGCATATATTGATCGAGCCATCGATGTGAAGTGAGTACCCAGTGTCATTTCGAACTAATTTGTTTATAGGATGTACTCCCTTCGTCCTAAAATATAAGGCCTATGAGTTTTTTACATGGTCTGCAACGTAAAACTTTGACCATTATTTTTCATAGTATATCATCAGTAATTATAAAAATTAATGTCATACGAAAGTACTTTTAAATACCAACCCAACTATATGGCATGCACAACACAAAACATATACTCACTCCGGTCACAAAAAAGAAGTCGTCGTTGACTTTTGGACACGCCTTTGACCATTCGTCTAATTAAAAAATTTACTTCAAATATGTAAAAATATAAGTCATACTTAAAATACATTTAATAATAAACCAAATCATATAAAAATATAAGTCATACTTAAAATACATTTAATAATAAACCAAATCATAACAAAATAAATAATATTTATAAAACTTTTTTGAATAAGACGAATGGTCAAAGACGTCTCCAAAAGTCAACGACGACTTCCTTTTTTACCGGAGGCAATATATTTTTAGATTAATTATCAATCAAAAATTACAAATGTTGACTTTTTCGAATTCATGTAAGCCTTATATTTTAGGACGGAAGAAATATAAGGAATAGTTTTTATTTCATTTTCTAGAAAAACTACCAAAAGCCGTAACCAAAATTATACAGGCATGCTTATATGTTTTAGCGAAAATTGCATCGTAGCCTTTTGAATATATAAGATTTTTACTGAACACTTGTCTAAACTTGTATTTTATTTTGTTGTTCCCTTAAATTTGTCGTTGTTCGCTGTATTTTCTCTAATATCATGATTTCGGTGCTGATTTGGCCATTGACATGGTTCACTGGCGACTGACATCAGTGCATTGCTAGCCATACCACCTAGACCCACTAAGCAAATTTCTCTAAAAAAGGAAACGGTATCACATTTCCCACCCGGCAAGCAACTTTCACACGAGATCATCGAAAGAAATTGTTTTGTTATGTTTGTAGAATCAAAATATTGACTTCATTCAGAGATAGGGAAAAAAAACAATTGCCTGACGGCGGTGCAATGGCTAGCTCCGGTGCTAGAAGCCAAAAAAAAAAAGTCTTACCCCTCTGTAGTATGTAATTTTCAGCAATTCGGCCGATTACCTCGTCATTATTAACGCACCAATTTAACAATATTACTCTACTAATCATATTCATAGTTCCATCATATTCACTTTCTAGGACGAGATAGCTTGATCACCTTTTACCAAAACCAAATGTTGCACTCCTATTTTTTTTTATGCTTTAAACTTTTGTACACGACTTTGATCATTCTTCTTATTCAAAATTTTAGTTGAAACATGCAAAAAAAATTAGTCAAGTTTAAAGTATCTTTATTGGTAAAGTGCAAACATGCAAAATAAATGATATTTATATAATTTTTTAAAATAAAACGAATAGTTAAAGGTGTGTCGAGTCAAAGACATAAAACAAAAAAGAACAGATGAGGTAACAATTTAGAAGCCTCATCACAACTAACCACAACCCACCCCCACTACAGCCTGACAGCCTAAAAATGCTTATTATTCCTTAAGAATTAAATTTGATTAAAAAAGGTTATGTACACGAACAAGACCTGGTTTACCTAAGTCGTTGCATCGTGCTAGGGGAAGGCCCGACAATTAATTGGGTCGGACTGGTTATCCGTACGAGGCCTGTACAACAAAACTACGTGGCCCGTGGCCCACCGCGCCGACCTAGTTCCAAGGCCACGACGAGGCAGCCAGAGAAAACTGAGACACCAATCAAGCACAGCTCGAGCTCGACGACACGGCGAGGAAACCATCCACCCCATGGCGGTGGCCAACCAACTCCGCCTCGTGACCGCTTCCGCCGCTACCCTCTCCCGCCAGTACCAACCTCCTTCGCTGCTCCTCCGCCTCGCCTTCTCCAGCCCCGCCTCCCCCGCGGATCCACCGGCGGCAGCCAAGGACCGCGGCACCGAGAAGCGGGCGAGGCGAAGCGCGCCGCCGGCGTGAGGAAGGAGGGCGACAACCGCGAGGAGGGGGCGACAGCGGCGGCGTGCACGTAACAAAGCCACGGGAGAGGTCGGCATTCCGCGCGGGCCCAAGCCCACGCGGTACGGTGATTGGGAGCGCGGGGGCCGCTGCTTCGACTTCTGAGCCTCCAACCACAAGCTGAGACGGAGCAGGGTACCTTGGATTCGTTCTGCGCCATACTGCCATGTGATGCTCCAAAGCGTAGTGTGCTACTCTATTTTTACTTTTTTTCTCTTTTTTTGGGAATAAACTGAAGCTGTTGTGCAGGACAAGATTCTGAATATTCTGACTTCTGAGTGCTTCTTGTATGAACTTGGCATTATAGTCTTTGATTTTTTATTTTATTTTTTGTGCTTCAGTTACTGGGCGTTACTTTGGAGATTTCACGATCCGTTACTTTAAAATTCGTATCTCAGGATTTATCAACTCGTTTTATTTTTATACGCATGCGGTCTAATCTCACATATTGCTGAAGATGGGACGTAAAACGTGCAAATTTTAGTGTAAAAATTCTGAATTTCTCTGAATAGGCTGGGTAGCAATGTGATAGACTGATACAACAATGAGATGCAGATGCAATCATATTTTTATGCCCTTGATATGTCTAATATGGTTTAGATCAGAAATTGCAGTAGAATGATGCCATATTCAAACAAAACCATCATGTCGATCAGTGAAGCATCGAGCTGGTTTGCTCTTGATGATTTGAGGACTAACCTAACTCGGTTTTGGAATTGAAATTCAAAAATTAGAGTGGGACCTTTGCCTTTTTAGGTTTCGGAATTCAGAAATGCCCCCAATGGCTTGATGCAGCAAGCCGTAGCCCATCTGAAATTCGGCCCGTTTAAGATCTGCCACTCTGGCCCAGCCCGAGGAGAAGAGTAAAGAGTTGATAGGATCGACGAGAAAAGAGAGGTAATCAGTCGTGCCTTGGTAAATTCACTCCCGATCCCGAATTGTGGGCATGCATGCATGGGCTCACTCAAATCCCATTTCGACGCCTATGCAATCTCTTTCTTCGTATCCCAATCACGATCGGAATATGTCGAGTTCCATTCCAAATCGGATGTTATGATCAATTTGCACGTGCTACACCCCAACTCCAGCAATACGTGAGACCAGACCGCATGCGTACAAAAATGAAACGAGTTGATAAATCCTAAGATACGAATTTTAAAGTAATAGATCGTGAAATCTCCAAATTAACGCCTAGTTACAGACGCACGAAAAAAATAATTCAAAAACTATAATGCCAAGTTCATATAGGAAGCACTCAGAAGTCAGAATATTCAGAATCTTGCCATGCACAACAGCTACAGTTTATTCCCAAAATAGGAGGAAGAGTAAAAAACAGAGTAGCACACTAAGTTTTGGAGCATCACATGGCAGTATGGCGCAGAACAAATCCGAGGTACCCCTGCTCCGTCTCAGGCTCTCAGCTGGTGTTTGGAGGCTCAAAAAGTCGGAGCAGCGGCCGCCGCGCTCCCAGTCGCCATATCGCGTGGGCTCGGGCCCACGCAGGCCACCGACCTCGCATGTGGCCTTGTTGACGTGTACGCCGCCATCGTCGCCCCCTCCTCGCGGCCGCCACCCTCCTTCCTCGAGCCGGCGGCGGCTCGCTTCGCCTCGCCAGATTCCTTCTCGGCGCCGCGGTCCGTGGCCGCCGCCTCTACCGGTGGATCCGCGGGGTTGGCGGGGCTAGAGAAGGCGACGGAAGAGGGCGGCGCGGAAGCGGTAGCGAGACAGAGTTGGTTGGCCGCGACCATGGGATGGGTGGTTTTCTCGTCGCGTCGTCGAGCTCGAGCTGCGCTTGATTGGCGTCTTAGTTTTCTCCGGCTGCCTCGTTGCCTCGTGGCTTTGGAACTTGGTCGGCGCAGTGAGCCACGTAGCTTCGGCTTCCAGGCCTCGTACGGATAACCAGGCCAGCCCAATTAATTGTCGGGCCTTCTCCTAGCACGGTTCAACGACTTAAGGACCATAATCCAAGTCTTGTTCGTTTCATAAGCTTCTTTTAATCAAATATATAATTTTTAAGGAATAAGAAGAATTTGTAGGCCATCAGGCTGTAGTGGGTACGAGCCATGGCCAATTACGACAAGGTGTCTATATCGTTACAACATTCAGTTTTGTTAAAAGGTGATAAAGCCATCTCCTTGTCCTAGAAAGTGAATAATGATAGAACTATGAATATGTAGTAGTAGAGCAATATTGATGAATTGATACGTTAATAATGACGAGGCAATCGGCCGAATTGCTGGGAATGACATACTACAGAGGGGCTAAGACCATTTTTATGGTTTCTAACACCTTAGGATGTGTAGGCAACTATTATCATCTTGATATTATATATGAAATTCTCCGCTTTTTTTCTTTTCCTTCTAATAATTTATATGTATGCAAATGTGGTAACAGCAAGGGAAGCAGCTCTAATAATTAAATGCCTTCGCATGTCATTAGCATCCATCTACAACAATTTTGTATGAAAATTTCTGGATTAAAAACAAGTAAAAATAAATGTTGTACACATGTAAAAGTTATAAAAATAATGATTGCAATATATTAAGCAGCAAACATGAGTAAAATGTGCTCTCTCTTCCACCGAATAGAACTCTTCCACCAAATAGAAGAGAGTAGTAACTAGAGAAAAAATAGCAATATAAAAGAAACACATTGATCTTACTTACCTGATTGGTAGAGCCTCTCTAGAAAATTCCAAAGATTTGAATGAGTGAGATGCAAGGGGGTGCAACCTGAAGGAGAGAAAAAAGAAATTCAAGAGATCAATCAAAAGGGGAGGAACAGGTAGTAAAACATACCCTTGCACTAAGGACATACCAATGAATCAGTAAGCAAGCGGAGAATTAATGATAGGTGAGATGGATAATGATTAACCTTTTTTAGATGCTACTCATAAATCCTACTTAACCTAATTACTCTAGGTGTGTTAATTTTTCAAACTATCAATCTGTCAATTACTCTGTCAAGTATAATTAGAAGGGCAACAGGTTCTTACGACAAGCTTTCATGTTTCACTGATCTCTCTCGCTCATCAACGAGCAAGCAGTTGTGGATCTATGCTTTTGCAGATCAATAACCTATTTACATAAACAATTACAAGCAGATTTTTACCTGCATCAAGACCCTATTAACATAACCTATTCACCTGCATCAAGAACAAATGCGTAGATCTATGCTTGTGCAGGTTATTGAATAATCAGATCTATGGACAGGTTCTTAAACAACCACAGATGAATAAAGACCACTAACAAGAAAGAAGATCTAATATGATGGAGAATAGAGAATGAGAGAAAACGCAAAAATCGGGTATACGGGGACCCTACGCCTGTGATTCCCCGACGAGGCGGGCGCTAGATGCCGACGGCGTCGTAGAAGCAGGGCATACCAGCGGCGGAGTCGAGGACGGTGACAAGTCCACGAGGATCGGAAGCAGGGCATACCAACGGCGGCGTCGAGGACGGCGACGAGTCCACGAGGATCCAAACGCCGCTGGGGAGCGGCGCCGGGGTGGAGCGGTGGCGGGCGGCGCTGGGGGCGGCAGGATTCGGAGGGCGGCGGCCGGCTGGGGAGCGGCGCTGGGGCGGATGGTCTAGCGGCGGCGGCGGCTTGAAGACTCCCGCTCGCTCTTGAGAAGCCCCCTTATTTCAGTAAGCTCTGCATCAACCCTTTTCTTTTACATATCATATATGAACAAGTTCCTTTATCGCGCCCGTGGATAGGGAGGGGGCGGGATTTGGATCCCCTGACATTGCTATAAGCAATGTCAGGGAGCTACAGTGTTTAGGCCGTTGCCCTTTATGAGATTAGGCGCTACAGTGTTTGCCACAGTGCAATTGCTACAGGGAAAATCGCCACATTGTTTTTACTGTTGCTACAGTACCTCTCTGATTTTATCTCTCACGGGTTTTACTGTTCGCCTCTGACATTACTTAGCAATGCCAGAGGATTTGCATCCGGAGGGGGCGCGTGTGAGCAGAGGCTCCAGTGCTCCACATAGGCGGCGGCTTGGAGGAAAAATAGTGGGAGATAGGGTTTTGAGATCCGAAGAAATCATAATCATTAGATCGAGGATTGAACGGCCAAAAATTTCGGGTATTGGCCGGGTCCCCGTGGGGAGGAAATTTACCCGTCCCCGTCCCCGCCCCCGCGATACCCGACGTGGGAATGATTTTCCCATTTCTATCCCCAAGGGGGATCAACTCTCCCCATACCCGTCCCATAATAGGGGAATCCCCGTCGGGGATCGGGCCATCGGGGGAATGGGGTCCCATTGCTACCCCTAGCGATGCAGCAGGCATGGGGAGCGCAGGATGATTATCGAAAAAACATAGGGTCTTTTTGCAAAACCGGCCATCGGGGGAATGGGGTCCCATTGCTACCCCTAGCGATACAGCAGGCATGGGGAGCGCAGGATGATTACCGAAAAAACATAGGGTCTTTTTGCAAAACCGTCTGCACACAACGCGCTAGACAGGAAAAACGACTGTAAGAATAGGGGCAGCGAGACTCGAACTCGTGACCCGCAACTGAGAACTATCAGTATTAACCACCAAGCCAGACAGCCCGCGTTGTCAAGGCTTGTACGAAAGAAATCATTTTATATATAATTTTTTAATGGACGATCGGATTGAACCGGTGGGCGCGATCGGACGACTGCGGCGCTCGAAACTGTACAAGCGAGACACGTGTCACACGGTGGGATGCAACGCTAGCGCGTTGTATTATAGTACAAGCATGGTCGATGTGCCCGTGGCACGTGGCATTAATTTCGCGGTAGAAAAGTCAGGCGCGAGTGGAAAATAGCAGCGAAAAATGTATAGGAGGCAAAAATTTGAACTTGAGATAGTGCATGAAAGCTAGCCGCATTAGCTGCGTAAGGCACAAGCGCGTGTGATTTCGCAGGAGGAAAGTCAGGCACAAACAAAAATTAGAGGACGAAAATATAGAGGCGTGGATTCGAAACGGATACACGGTGCATGAGAGTTAGCTCAGCTAGCAAGTTGGAAAATTGCAAGCGTTGGCGTCCCCGCAAAGTATGTCTTCGGTGTTTCCGCCCGGCTGGCGCGGACGCACGCGCGCATGGACCATGAGCCATTTCTGCCGCTAGGTCGTTTCGTTGGTTGGCTCGGCCTGAAGTAATTTAACCCATTTTCCATTGAATTTACCTTTTAAATAATTCCAGAAAGTGGTAAAGATTTATTTAAAATAGCTAGTGGCTCCCAAAAAATCTAGAAAAATTTGGGTAAATACAATAGGCCATTCCTGATTTTATAAAAATATGGAAACAACACCTTTAAATGGAGAATGGCACTGTTTAGTTGAGAAAGTGGATTTTCCTATATAGAAAATGATTAAACTAATTCTAGGATAATTTAGGTTATATTAAATCATGATTCTGACCCTAGATATTTAGTAGAAAAATAAAATGGATAGGTAAATGCCATAATGAATTTGGAACAATTTAAAATTGTCACTCTTGCTTAAATATATTCATAGGAATATCTAATTGCTAAACCCAACAAATAAATAGCACATTCCCTATTAAATTAATTAAGGAGCTAACTTTAGAAAATATATTAATGAGAGATATAACTTAGGATTACCTCATTTATTTAGGAGCACGTAGTAACTGTCAACTCCGATAAACTTTACCCCGTACGTATGTTGAAATTTCTACGAGCTGCCATCGTATGATGTTCCATAAACCCTAATCGCTCTATTATGATCATATCATACGATATCGTATTTTGGGGATAACTATATTAATATATAAGGATATTATTACCTAATAGAGCATTAGAACATGCATGGCATATCATACGAGAACTAGATTCGCTAATCGATCTTATGCATTAATTTCGAGGATAAAGCCTAGGTCGTGCATGCACCATGATTTCTGTTTGCATTAGTAAGTAATTATTGGTTTGATTGTGTGATTAGACGTAGGCGATCCCGAAGGGAGGTTTGGTGACGTTGAGGAGGACCACCTACCTAAGCAAGGCGAGTGAACACTTACTCTTTAGATGTTGTTCGTATTAGGGAGAGATTGCGACTTTCCCTAGTGCGGATTAACATCACTAATATCATGTTCATTACCTAGTTTTCTGCTAACTATTTTATTTATTATTTAAAATGCATGCTCAGTAATCTACCTAATTGTTAATCATATAATACTTATACATGCCTGCCCTTGATCTGTTTAGCCTTAATGACTGCCTTGATTGTCATTACTCTTGTTAGCCTATGATTAGTCTGGTAATCACTTTAACCCTACCAAATGGGTAAAACTTGCTTAAACTGGCTTAGGCTTAAACAAATCTGTCGACAAATCGCCATGGAACGGTGAACCGATATTCACTGGTCATTCATTCTTTTTCATTCACATATGACATGACATATGACAGTTAGGGCTATTAGTTGTATGTTGGGCTGATTGTGTTTGAGGGTATGGTTATATGGGATGTCTGTCTAGTTTAGTCAGTTGGTTGGGATAGTCCAAGTGTGGTACGGTCGATGACCGTGGAAGTAGAGATTGATCGGTGAGTTGCCCCTAGAGGACATCCTGAGGGATGATTGAGGCACAGGGTGCCTGGTGCTGGGTTTAGCCAGGGCTTAACCAGGAGGAGTGTGGAGTAACACGCGTAGCGGGGAGATCGCTGCCAACTGAGGGATGGTTCCAACACAATGCGTGGCCATCACGCGGAGTACGAGTCTTGGATCGCTAGCTGTGAGCGCTCAGCGGAGGCCCTCTGGGACCATTCTCGATAGGGACCGGCATGGGTCATCACCGAGGGTGATAAAGGCCACACTTCCCCAGAGTGACGGTCGGATAGTGAGGGCTGGCAACCCCCTAGGCCGAGGCAGGCATGCCATGGCAAGTGTGATCCACAACAGGATTGCCAAATCCTAGAAGGATGGTGGATCTTGGAAATGTTGGGGGCAACAGGAGGAAAGTCGGGGTGATCGGTCAAGCTGGTTTGGGGTATTTGGTCAAGAGTTGGTCGATTGTGGGTTGGTCGAAATGGTTGGTTGTTCAGTTGGGTTTTAGGTGCAATATTAAGATGGTATAACTCTGAATTATATAAACAAGACAAATTATAGCTGATGCTAGATAGGATGATTTCTAAACCTTTTACAACCTGGCCTTACGCAAATAAATTAAACCCCTTTCCCCCAAATAAAGCCTTCTATACATTAATCGCATTAAGGGAAGTGTTAACTGGCCAACGTTTGGATGACGCTGACCTCGCCTACTTAAATTCTTTAGACGAGGGAATCGAGGAAGAACCTTACGAGTGCCATGAAGACGACGAACAGGACTTCGGTGGACCTGAAAAGTCTTAGGGGTTGATCTGGTCGCTGGCAGGACTTTTAGCCGATAGGGAATTCTTTTGGGTACATATTTTGGAGATAGCTGCAAACTCTGAACAATGTTTTGTATATTAAGGCTGGTACTAATTGCGTTACTAAATTCGCCTAAGGGCGTAACATGGTATGTAATATTCAGGGATTCTATTTAATCGATGTATGCTTGTATCGACTACGTGATCTTTCGCACTAGTGTACCAATCCAGGGACTAGTGCATGGGATTTCGACCCTCAAGGTAAGTTAAAATTGAGGGCCGGCATCAATCCTTCAGTATCTGGCCAGGTAAGATTTCTACAGTACTTTGGTCCTTCCTCCATACAACCATACCTCAATATGAAAACATGGCAAAGTAGGCATAGTTTATTGTTAAAAACTACCACTGCAAGTCTGCATTCAGGCAGCTTTGACCCAGAAAAAAAACATTCTAGTATGGTAGCAACCCATAGACAATGACTACTATCAGTTGTGATGTTATTCTTAGATGTCAATATCCAAACTCTAGTGTATTTAGCACTTTAGCAGTAGCTTTTCTTACCACTACGAGTAAATTCTAGAATATATTTTCTTACCACTAAAAGTAGATAGGCTACTATTGAAGGCATGAGAAGGCATGTTGAAGCAGAATACAAAATTGGGTATGATGTCTTACCAATTTACGGATTCTCACTGAATAACTTGGCAGCCATGACCATTTGGCTTGACAAGGGAACCATTATGAATTCCCTGGCTTTGCTCGGGTTATCACACAGGTATTGCAAGTAGTTTAGTAGGTCTACCTCTTCAAATTCTGGAAATGCAGACACATGAGCCCATAAATCCTCAGGCACTTCGAAACTTTTTCCGATCTTCTCAATGGCATCAGCTAGTTTACCCAGACTGTCAATTATGGTTTGCAACAATAGGTCATCTTGCACATGTTGCCTCTTGTGCTGTTTGGGGGGCTTACTGCGAGAGGGTTCACCTAAAAAGTAGGAAACAACATTATATAACAGCAATTCAAGATGTAGTTGCAGATAAGAGTTTCATAACCATAAGTAGAACATTATCAGGTTGAGTAAACAAATAGCAAAACAGCAACACATCTAAGGATTTAAATTAAACATTCTTAAAAGATGATATAATTGCAACAAAACATTCTTTATTTAACAACAATTTTAGAACTGAAGTCCCTGCTGGGTAGATCAAATAGATATAGGTTGATGTGGCAGCAAATTAATTTGAGAAATGATCACAAGTAGATATGTTCCGGACATTGTTAGTGGTCTCATCTTCATTCAAATTTCCTTCCCTTTTATTGCTGCGGACTGTAGTCTCAAGATCTTCTATAGCATCGGATGACAGGACATCAATAGATGATTTGGCATAGTTACCCGTCGCCATCCCAATAGAGAATATTGGTGTCATCTCATCGTATAACTCAAGTGGATTGTTGAAAAAATTGGCATCTTTCTTATGCTTCTGCAAAAAAAAGTGTGGGAAATAAAAATGCAAGTGATTATCATAAACATGTAATAGATTATTAGATGATGATGACCATTGAACATACCGAAATGTGCCTCATATAATGGTCATGGTACAGGACTATTGATTTTGTTTGGTCATTCCAATTGGATCCGCTTTTCTTCTTCGGTGAGTTAATCTTGGACAATCTATTACGCCACTTCTTCAGGTGGTAGTTGATTTGGACACCACTTACAGGAGTTTGGAAATGCTGCATAACAGCCCTTGAGCAAGCATTCAAATGTGAATTTTTGAAACCCTTGTCAGTCCTAACACCACTTGCCACTAGTTCTGCTAAGTACTTGAGCACGAAGGAGGACATGGCATTAGTCCACATAATAGGGCCTTGCGTGTGATCACCTCCTTGTCCAACACCCTCCATTAAAGCAAATCACCTACCAACTTAAAGAAATATTCAAAGTACCATATGGAAACATTAATATCAATCACAACTCATACATTAGAATAGAACACCACAACAACAATCATACATTGCAAAATATGGTTGTTTATATATTAGAACATTACGGTTCTAAAATACTCTAGCAAATAAGTTTAGAATAAATTAAAGCAATTGTAAATTACATAGAAGACAACTACATGCTTTATGAAGCCATGTAGTTTTGGTATACGGCCCACATATCTCAACAATCTCTTGTCCAAGAGTACTAACTTGTGGCGGTATAGGAAGAGAATTCCAAAAGTTCTTTTCAATGACGAATTGATCCACTCCGTGCGAAAGAACCCAGTTATGGAGAATGCAACATGCCATGACAGTATCAACTTGAGTGGCGTATGGAAAGAATGGAGTGGCATCATCAACAATCTTGAACCTTCTCTTTAGGGAGACAATTGCTCGTTCCATTGTAATCCTCAAGGATGAGTGCCTAATATTAAATAATACCTTCTCATCCTCCATGATATTTGTCCCAAATTCTTTCAAATGATATCTTGCCCCGCGAAAAGGTGGCAAGAAACCAGGCTTAGTTGCATAGGCAAGATCATCTAGGTAGAATTTACCTAAAAAATGACAAGTCAGAAGTCTAATTAAATGGGATTCACCAACATTATTTTTGTTTCAATAAAATAACTTCAGGGACAAAAAGTTCATTCTCACGTTGCAAGGCATTGTTCAAAATCAAAGCATCGTGTGCCAAACCTTCCTAGGCAGCCAAAACGTAAGCGAACTTCACATCAAATTCTACGGCAGTTAGGACATTTTGGGTAGTAAAGAGCTTTTTTCCTCAATAGGCTTGTTCCCTCTCCTTGGACACGGAGGCTCTCACATGGGTCCCATCAATAGCACCAATGCAATTCTATTATAGTAAAAAGAAAAGAAAAGTAGTGTTGGTCATTAATAATTGGAAAATATAGTAGATGAAATTATTTAATAATTAATTTTACCTCAAATCAAGGAAACCATCTATGTCTTCCTGATATCTTGGTTGGGGTCTCCAAAGATGGTGGCCTAATGACATCACTGCGAAGTACACCTGTTGCATGCAGAACCTTCGAGAAACATCGATGGACATTTCACCCGATTGTTTGAAGTTAAAACCAACCACATGGTTCCTCTCATTATGTCCAATTGTATGAAGAAACATCGCAACTTGTTCCTCAACGATGACATGCCAAGTATCCCTAAGCAATCCCTTTGTGCGTAAAGTATCACACAAATGAAAAAAGGGAGCTCTCCTTAGCCTACACATCTTCGCATAACCAACATCACTTATATGGTAAATACCATTTAGATAGTGATTCCTTACAATATTTCTAAATATAATTGGAGTATATTCTACCCTTTTTCTTTTGTTGGTATATTTTTTACGAATGCACACCCCTAATAATAACCCAGCAAGGTAAGTGGTTGTCCTAATAAGGACCATTCTCCTCTTCTTCCTTGTGACATCATCCATCTATATTCTAGCTAGACCTGATCACGGGAAGCCCGGCCCGCAAGCCCGGCCCAAGCCCGGCCCGGCCCGGCCCGACCGATGCATCGGGCCGGGCTTGGGCCTCGTTTCCGAAGCCCGGCGGTCGGGCCGGGCCGGGCCCGGGCCCGGGTTTTTCCCAATTTAAGCCGTGGTCGGGCCGGGCCGCCGGGCTTTCGGGCTTCGAGCCGGGCTCGGGCCCGATTTCCGAGCCCGACGCCCCGGGCCGGGCCGGGCTCGGGCCTGGTTTTTCGGGACCAGGCTTTTCCAGGCCCGGCCCGAAGCCCGGCCCGGCCCGGCCCGGCTTTTGAACAGGTCTAATTCTAGCCAAGGTTCAAGAACTCGCTACTCGGTACTGACTCGGTGAGGTACCGAGTAGCGAGTACTCGGATTACTCAGGAGTACTCGGAAATTACTCGGTACCAATTACTCGAAAAATTAATATAGGATTAGTAAACATATATCGACGTAATGATGGCATATCTTCTTTCATATGACTTAATGATACTTGTAAATCTACATGTATGAACTATTAACACAAAGTAGAGTGCACGTTACGACTTACGACATATTGCAACTCGCAAGTTCACAACATATGACATATCGCAACTCGCAAGTTCGCAACATATGACATGATTACATGAATACATGATAGGTAATACACTAAAACATCATAAAATGTCCGCAAATCACAACCAACAAGCACTCAAAGTTTTTACTCGGC
>SPJY01000659.1:572559-652018 GCA_005191435.1 Raddia distichophylla | reverse complement strand
GGCGAAACCCTAGAAATGGACGGCTCAGATTAAATAGCGAGATTCAGATCGCCCGATCGAACGCCGTCCGGTCGCTGTCGGACGCCGTCCGACAGAAGGTTAGGGCCGTTTTTGTGCTTCGTCGGACGCCGTCCGGTAGTTTACCGGACGCGTCCGACAGGGCGCTGCCGCGCGTGAACAGGGCGCCCGCCAGGTATTCGGTCGCGGGTTTAGCCGTCGTCGGACGCCGTCCGGTGACTCGTCGGACGCGTCCGACAGTGAGGATTGCCTCCATCGGACGCTCACCAGACGCCGTCCGATGCTCCTCGCCTGCGATTTCCTTCTTCACCGGACGCCGTCCGGTCCTGATCGGACGCCGTCCGACAGGGACGGTGCGTGTGGGACTTAGCCAAATTTCGAGCTTGCTCACTGGGAATTCCACGCCGTCGGACCCCGTCCGACAGTGCGCGTGATTTCGGGACTTAGCCATTTTTCGGCTTGGGCTCACCGGACGCCGTCCGATGGAGGCTTAATTTGCGCGCCTCCTCAGACTAAGCCTCTCTCGCCCCCTCTCGTCATCACGCCTCGAATCTTGGGACACGTTTATCGAGTTGTGGACACGGCGGGAGGTTTAGAACACTTGGGCGGGAAGTTTCGCGCCTAAACAGAATATTTGGCTTGGGAACTTGGCGGCTACGAAACCCTGGACAGCTAGACCCCCGAACCTTCTCGAACCTGGGACAGGTGTACTCGCTCTAGATGGTTCGCTCAAAACTAACACCTGACACTCTCGGAACCCTAAAGACCTGAACCCGCATGACCTGTGCTCAGTGGGACCCTGCAACCAGAGAGATGTAGTTGAGCCAAAGACGCACACAAGGAAAATAGAAGAACTATAAAACAAAGGTCCTTATCCTTGGCGTTCCAGCTCTACGGCCTAGTTGCCATCAATTACCAAAATCAATTAGCCCATGGGAGTCTTGATCTTACACATTCCTTGTGCCCACACGAAGCAGCACCGCCCCTTCCCCAAGCCCCAGCGCCGCCAATCGCCGCCGCCGCGTGCAGCCCGCGCTGCCGCCATCGCGAGCCGCCGTGCCGCCTCCATGCGCTACCCCGCGCCGCGCCGTCGCCGCCGGCGGGACCGCGTCGCTGCCGCCGACCTCCTCCGCCGCCCGCCGTCGCCGTCCCCTCGCCGGAGCGCCGCCTCCCCGCGCGCCTCCCTCCTCTGCCCCTTCAACCGGCCAGGCAGCAAGGCCATATGGGCCGGCCCACTCGTTTTTCAAATTTCCTGATTTTTCCAGAAAAGGCTGAAGCTTCAAATAATTATTTAAAATTCTCTGTAGCTCATAAAAATATGAAACCAATTTTTCCTATGTCCCTAAAAATGTTTAGTATTTTACAGCCAAGTTTGTGCTGTTTCAACTCATATTAATTTTTGTATGATTTATTGAATAACCAAACTAGTAGCATTTTTAGTTATTAAAATATTAGTGCAAAAATTACCAAACTAATTTTGTTAGGTTTAGAAAATTATGTAGTATTTTATGGTAAAATTTGGTACTATATATGTACAGAATGTTTATCCATGATTTATTGTTTAATAAGAACTTTAGCAACTATGGTAATCAATGTTTGTTTGCAAAAATTACAGAACTGATTTTATAATTACCTTTGAACATATTAGTACCTATTGTAATCTTTTCATATGCATGTGCACACATATTTTCTACATTTTCAGCAGTGTGTTTATTATGTCATTTTCTGTATGCGATAGATCTGGGCGTCAGAGGGAAGTCTGCCGACGTTTCGGAGATGTGTGTCTGTTGTGCTCAACAAGGCAAGTGTTGAACCTTGCCACCTACTATTGTATAATGCATTTTTAGATGTTTATGAAATGCGCATGTATGTTAAAAATAAAAATGGCTATGTACTTAGAGTAGTTATTCCCAAATATTTATTTAGTTCGTACTAAAACATTCCTTGCTGCCATAGGACTAATATCTAGTTTAACATAATAGCCCTCCATTGAAAATTAGGTTTTGCTCTCATTATAATTGCTTAGAATTGCAATGTCCCCATCTGCACTTATTTAAATTGCTATGCCGATGAACTACGTGTGTTTTGAAAAGACAGCTGAACATGTCGCATTTTTAAAATGGGTGTAGATGATAGTGGGGAACTATCGGGATAAAGGTATTTTGCAAAACCTGATTGGGGTGGCTGGATGCAAGGTGATGTGCATTATGCTGAGGCCAATGTTGCACGAGATCTGGATCAAGTGTAGAACCCACCCCGATCACTAAGGACCGATTTCTTGAGGTAGTCAAGCTAAGTACTACAGTGCGACCATTGAGTCCCTGTGTGGGTAAACCCTGGCTTAGTAGCTTTTGGAATCCTAGTTCGGTGCCTATCCGGTGGGACTATCCTGAGGGCAATGGTCTTGGGTTGTACTATGCTGAGACCAATGGTGTAACCCGCAGCCAGTCGAGTGTGGTACTAAGCCGAGGCCAATGGTACCCACTGTTGTGATGTTGGGAGCGGGGTTATCGGATTAGGAGGAAGACTGCCAAATGCCTTGTCAGGAAGACCCTTTGGCCCGGAAAATCCTGTCTCGTGGGTAAAGCGCGCGACCTCTGCAGAGTGTACAACTATCATGATAGCCTTGCCCGAGGTTAAGGGCGGGAGCTGCCTCTTTGGTAGTGTTCGTTTTGATTTTCAAAATGTTTTTCAAAAGAGATTTTTTTATTCTCCTCACAGTGGGGAACTGTGGGTGATGACGGTATAGGTTCATGGCGGGGAACCATGATCTAGCCACTTGGAAAATTTTCGGCTGCGGCTGAGGGAAAGAAAAGAAATTGAAAACAAAATATTTGTTTAAAACACGTTTTTCCTCATATTTCAAAATATAGGAAAAACCTTTGAAAAGCTGGCTTTATGCAAAATGACCCCTACACACATTCTTTTGGAGCCTTAGTTGCATTTAGTCGGCCTCGCTTGAGTATTTGCGTACTCACACCCGTCTTTCATGCGGGCTGCTCATTCCAACGAGCAGGTTGCCACAAGAAGATGTTCCCTAACGAGAAGATGGACGAGGATGAAGGTTTCACCAACGGGTTTCAAGATGAAGATTATACGACATCTAGGAGCGCTAACTACAGCTTGCCTGTGGGAATTGACTTGTTTTTCTCTTTTGAAGTTTAACTTGTATTTTAGTCTTCCGCTGATTTAAGGCCTTCGTGCCCTAACTTTTGTAATAAACGCCATGCTGCCGTATACTCTGATGTAAAGGCCATCTTGGCTATTATTCTGATGTAATAAAGTTTGTTCGTTTGATGGCTATGATTCAAGAGCTGTATATCTATGTGTTCTAGCTACTGATCCAGGGACTAGAACATGTAAAGCATAGAAGAGAGTCGACTCCATTATCAGGTCCCAACAATAGGAGTTCAGCATTGGAAAATTCACTTCATAGAATTTTGCATGATTCCTCACATCAAATTACATTTGTCACAACAACACAATGGACCCTCCTCACAACCAATAAAATTACATATCACCAAAGAACTTATTCTAAACATAACTTAGAATATTGTAGAAGCAAAATAACCCCATGAAAATAAAGTAAAAGAGAAATCAAAGCACATGTAGTTTAGATTCTAAAAGAGGGGTGTAGATAAGCTAGTTAATTATCTGGCTACGGAACTAGCTAGCTAATTACCCCACCACTAGAAAAAAAATCATCTGCACACTAGCTAGCTAGCTATCTTCTAATGAATTCATACTACAGATGGAGTAATTCATACTAAATCTGGTGGAACACTGAACTAAAAATAGAGTAACAAAAGCTTGTTCGGCGTTAACTCGAATCTCTCTAAAAAGGTATTATGGCTAAATTTTAGATTTAGATTGCTCTAAGAGATTTTCATATGATTGAGAGAACTATTATCCAATAGAGTAATAATGTGGAACCCCTCTTAATAGTATGACAAATAACAAATAAAACCTAGCTACAGGCTTGACACAACTCCCAAGTCATAAATAGAAAAAATGTTATTAATCTTGTTTTTAAGCTTGATGCCGGCACCACCAGGAGAAAAACTCAAATTATGAGCCTTCGTGCTCTGAAATGAGTCCAATTTAGCTTACTTGATGTCATAATCACCAAAACCCTTTGATAATATTTTCAATAAAATTGGGGGCCTAATGCTTAACGTCCTAGTAAGTGACAACCCCCCGAGGTGCTTTTGCTGTCAATTTTGCAACTAGCATAATCAAAATCGGAATAGCCAATAAGCTCAACACTCGCTGCCTTGTGGTACCAAAATACTAAACTAGTAATGAATTTTAACTATCTCAAAATGCGTTTCACAGCAACAAGATGTACTTCTTTAGAGATGTTTGAAAGCGAGCACATATGCACACACTAAACATAATATCGAGTTGAGATGCGGTTAGATAGAGAAACGAACCAATCATGGAGCGATATAACTTTTGGTACACAGGTTTCCCTTCTTCATTCAAATCTAGATGTCCATTTGTGACCATTGGTGTCTTCATTGGCTTGCAATCAATAATGGAGAAGTGCTTAAGAAGATTCTTAGTGTTTTTCTCTTGACAAAAAGGTTCCTTCTCGAAGTTGTTTACTAGGAAAGCAAAGAAAGAAGGTGCGTTCTCCAATCATTGACATCTCGAACTCTTTTGACATCATATTTTCAAAATCCTTGCAAAGAGTTTGGTTAGTGCATCCAAATATAAATCATCCAAATAAATTTGACAAATGAATAAATCATTGCCGATAAATTTTAGGAACAAAGTGGAATCAATCACACCAGTTTTAAATCCTTTGTCAAGGGGTAAGTCCCTAAGATGCTCATACCATGCTCTAGTAGCTTACTTGAGACCTTATAGCTCCTTAGTGAGCGTATAAACTTGATTAGGAAAATTGAGGTCCTCAAAACCAGGCGGTTGCTCAACAAAGACAAGTTCATTAATATAACCATTGAGAAAGGCACTCTTAACATACATTTGATAAAGAGCAATGTTACAAAGGGAGGCAAATGCCAATAGTAACCATATGGCTTCAAATTGAGCAACCGGAGCATATGTTTCTCCATAGTCAAGGTCTTCGACTTGAGTGAAGCTTTCTGCCACCAATCTTGCCTTGTTGCAAAGTGCGAACAACCTCACTATTTTCATCTTTCTTGTTGCGGAAAACCCATTTGGTGCCAATCACGCTGTGGTCCTTTAATCTCTTCACAAGCTCCCAAACTTCATTACGGATGAAGTTGTTCAATTCTTCATTTATGGCGTTTATCCAATCTGCATTCGGCAATGCCTAATCAATAGTTTTAGACTCAACAATGGAGACAAAGGCGTGATGCCCATAATAGTTAGGATATGAGAACGGATTCTTACATCTTGATTGAGGTTGCCAATGATTTGATCAATTCGATGATCCATAGCAATTGAGCGGTATTGTTGGACGGGTACTGTTAAATCACCCCTTTAGCTTGATCATTATCATTGTTTGGAGCTTCATCCATCGCTTGATCTTGAGTTGATGAAGAGGTGTCTTGTGCTTAAGGCTCGGTGGAGATAGTGGGAAAAACTTCTTCATCCTTTGGTTCCTCCGGTGAGAGTTGAACCTCACCCACCTCCATTAAGTCCATGACATTCCGAAACGACTCATCAACTATATTGCTCATAGTATCACACTCATCTTGTGTTCCAAATTCATTAAACTTAACATTATAATCCTCTTCTACTTGTCCGGAACAAGCATTATACACACGAAAAGCCTTAAAGCGAGAAGAGTAGCCAAGCATAATACCGGTATCACGCCTCTTTTGTAACTTACCCAAATGAGTCATCTTCTTATAGATATATACGTTACACTCGAAGACTCGAAAGTAAGAAATATTGGGCCTTCGTCTCACTAGAAACTCATATGAGGTCTTGTGAAGCAATCGGTGGAGGTAGAGGCGATTGATTGTGTGGCACAACGTGTTGGTGGCCTTTACTACCGAAGCACCTTGTCAAGGTTTGAGTTCCCAACAAGCAACTTACCCAAAGTAGAGTCTAATTGCTCAATTCTATCTTTCAATATCAAATTTTCCTTAACTAACTCATTTGCATAAGAAATGCTACAACTGACCAAATTAGAAGTATTTTCAAATGAGGGTGTGGTACTAGTGGATGATGAAGAGCTAGTATTAGGGGTGTTTGTGGGTGACAAAGCAAGTGGTGTCAAGAGATATGCTAAAGTTGTCATTAATAGTGTCAATTAAATCACAAGTCACACCAACATTACATCTACTAATTGATTATTTAACAGTAGCATTGTCATCACTAGACTTGGCCTTAGCATGAGAATTTTTAAAATTTCAATTTGACAATTAAGAGCATCATAATCATCTTCTAAAGACTCATGTTTCTCAATAAAAGTTTCAAATTCATTACAGTTTATTTATTCACTTTTATCAATTTTTTCGCTTAGAGTTTTTTCTTTTATAGAGCATCATTCAATTTGTCAATTAAACCAGTGAGCTCAACTAGAGAATGTTTATCTTTTGTTACCTTCTCCTCCGAGGCCATAATACACATAGGAGGTGGATAGTGGTTGATGGCGACTTCGGAGATCTTGGCGGTGTGAGAGACATCCTCGGAGGTGTCCGCCCAAAAGTCTTCATCATCGGCGATCCACTCCCCAATGATCTTATCTTGCTTGTTGGCCATAAGACAAAACTTTTGCCTAGGATAGACGGTGGAGCATTTTCCTTGATAGCAAGTCCGGCTAACCCATGTGCTTTTGTGTCTTTTTCTTTATCGGATGAAGAGGATGATGATGAACAGCTTGAGGACTCTTTCCTTTTGGACTTCTCAACGGCAAAAGCCTTCTTCTTCATCTTGTATTTGTTCTCACTATTGCGATAGGGGCGGTACTTCTTATTATCATTCTCATCTCCCTCTTGGTCTCTATGCTGGTGCTTTCTTTTTTATTCTTGAGACAATCCGCCGCCAAATGACCCTTCTCACCACACTCATAGCATCACATTGTGGAGATAGGTCTTCACCTTGATGATTGGCCTCCATTCCCAAATCTCATCCTGTTGATTAACTTCCTTGAGCGATTAAAAAGAAGAGTTAATTCTTCAATCTTTGGAATCCCAACATCGGAGCAATCGTCGTCACTTTATTCAACCTCTTCTACTTTTCTTTAACTTGAGCAGGAAGGGTTATAGTCTTCTTGGTATGGGGTGAATCTTCATAGGCATTGATCCTCATTTCATATGAGGCAAGCATTACGAGTATCTTGATTGGAGTGAGAGTTTTCATCTTTTTACTACTATTTTGAAGCATAGTAATTAATGGGTTGAACTTGAAATGAACAATGTCGAGAATCTTTCATCACACATCAATATCCTGCATAGGCTTGCCACACATGCCAATGTCATTGATGATCGGGTTCAACCAAGAATACATGTCATTTACATTCTCATTAGATAGCATGTTGAAATGATCAAATTGTCTTCTAAAACGAGCTAATTTCTCCTCAACTAGCTCCGAGCTACCAACATCAAAATCTGTAAAAGTTTTCCAAACTTCACAAGCCTTAGTGAGATTGCTAATGCGATTGAACACATCAACACTCACATTGGAAAGTAAAGCATTCCTAGCTATGACATTGAAGCATCGAAATTCCATCTCGATGAGAGTGATGGCCTTACAAGCCGTCCAAACATCATAGCTAAGGGCTTCTATATAGCATTTCATTCTAATTTTTTAATGAGAGTAATTAGTGCCAACGAAAGCGGGAGCTTTTCCTATGTCAATTTTACTCCCCTCTCTAGCAGCCATCTTTTAGCGGTTAAGCTACAACGGGAGAACCTGGCTTTGATACTACTTGAAAGGAACTCTATGGTCTAGAAAGGGGTGAATAGGAAAATTTAAACTTTTGTTGTTATTCAGTTAAACATCAATATTAAGAATGGCCCAATCCTAGGTTCTAGTGTTCTGGCAAGCGGAAGCAAATGAACTAATTAAAACTATCGAACCTAATCCATCATCATAAGAAAGCAAATGCAATTCATCGGAAAGTAAATGTGAAAGTAAACACGAGAAGGAAGACACGATATTTGTTTCACCGAAGTTTGGAGTCGCAACTCCTACTCTATGTTGAGGCTAGCCCTTGCGCATAGGGACCGTCACCCTCTCGAGCCACACGCCTCACTTACTCTCCGATAGTCGTTTCGCCACTCCGACGAGATGTACTTCATCACCCGTACACCAACTTAAGAATAGCCACACGCTAAGGTCTACTACCAATCCCACACATCCGAGAAGAACGCTGTCTTCAAAGGGAATAAGCCCGAACCGCCCTGACCGTGACAGATCGAAGTACTTCCATGAAGCTCAAGTGGGGAAAGGTAGGTGGAGGTGGAAATTCGGTGGAGGAATGGCTTTAGAACACCCCAAAGTTGAGAATGTGATGGAGTAAGGTAAAATGGAGCACCAAAACCTCAAGAATCCAGCCCACCAAGCTCTATTTATACCACCCAAAGCAAAACTAGCCGTTAGAGCTCAGGACAGCTCAAAGAACTAGCTGTTACAGCTCCACTGGACACGTCCGGTGGAGGCAACGTTAACGCAGGAACATAATGAAGTTAGGGTTAGAGGTTGTGACCCGACGCATCCGGTGGACGCTGAAGCACACCCGTCCGGCCGCCACCGGACGCACTGACAAATTCCCTAATATAGGGTTTCTAGCGTCGACCGGGCGTGCCCGGCCGCTCACCGGACGTGTTCGGTGGAGGAATTTAGCAGACAGAGAGGTTTCAGGCCACGGGTGCATAATAAAATATGCCCGTCGGACTCGTCCAGCGACTCACTAGATGTGTCCGGTGGGGCTGAGAAAACAGGTGCTACGGAATGGCTCAAGCTCTATGTCTCTCTCGATTTCTCGCTAGGCTTTAGACAGGATTGAGGAAGAATTGGACTCGACAACAAGGTTCTGGGAAGAACAATGATCCGGCAGGATCGACACCATTCAAACCCCTTTGAAGCATGGGCAAATAAACCGAAAAACAACCTAGCTACTCCTAATCTAGACATGGCCTCAACACACGCCGGCCACGCTAACTTGTTTGGAGCAATTCCGAAGCTTGCCGATGCCTCACTAGGGTTTCATGAACCTCCGAGAAGACCCTAACGCCTTTATCAATTTTAATACCCTGTCATCAATACCACTAACTCCTAGGCTTAAATTGAGCTCACACATGGTCAGGGTGGCCATGTCACCCGCAAAGCCTGCGCCGTCGGATCGCGTCGCATGTCCCGCGCCTCCGCCGCATGATCCAGAGCTTTCCCGGGGGGTATGCTTTGCTAGAAAACCCCCCGGAGTTCAAGAATTTGTGCGCAAGTCCTCCTCGGTTTGTGGAACGACCCCTACGCAGTGCATTCTTTTCGCTGGCCATTTACGCTTGCCCTCTCTAGGTTATTTGCCGCACACGAATGGACCCTTTTATCCTTCGTAGGTCCATCCGGAGTTCGGAGCTGATTACCCACTTTTGCCATTGAATATATACGCCGGCGCCGTTTCATCCTGACTCCCCCACTGCCTCATTTCAAATCCGCTGCGCCGCTATGTCAAACCCTAATCGTCCCCTTTCTCTTCTCCTGCCGCGCCACCACCTGCTCTCTCTGTCCCTCCTCTTCGTCGCCGCCTCCTCTGCCGCCGCCTCTACTTGCTCTCTCCCCTCCATCCGCGTCGCCTTCGCTGGCTCTGCTCCTTGCTCTTCGTCGCCGCCTCTACCTGCTCTCTCCCCTCCCTCCTCGTCGCCTTCGCCGGCTCTGCTCCTTGCTCCACGCCGTTGCCGCTTCCTCTCTCCGGCCTTGGGAAAAACCGGCAACGTCTCCTGTCCCTGCTAGCCCGTCCGCTGAGCTTTCCGTCCATCGTGCATTGTCTCCCTTTTCTACTATGGGGTAACTGGATCTGTGGACGGCGGGCTTTGGGGTTGCCGGATTCGGCTACGGAGGGCTCTAGTGTCCGGTAACCGGGCCAGGCCTTACCCATTCCAGCAATCCAGCTCTAGGCCCAAGGCCCACTCAACGGGAATCGGCTGTACAAAAGGGCAAGCAGAGGGCACACGCAGGGGCATCGAAGAATTAAGGGTTTTTTACATCCATGCCATTATTAAGTTGCATATATTCGGAACTGCTATTATAAAGTGCCTATTGTTATTGATGCCATTCTCTCAGCAACAAACCTCAGCACTGCCATTCTTGAGCATTTTGAGGGATTTACGGAGTATACAAAATCAAAATACAGAGAAATACACACCTGACAGCCTGGGTCCACATGTCATCCTCTATCCCTTCTTCTTCCTCCTCCTATTCTTCCCCTCTCTCTTCAAGCTACGGCGGCGAAGGAGGAGCTCGCCGCCGTCCATCTCGAGCTCCCCCGCCGCGGCTGCCGTCGAGCTCGCGCCGCCGCCGTCGCCGCGAAGGAGGAGCTCGCCACCGTTCGCCATTGCATTCGAGCTCGCGCCGCCGCCGCTGCCATCAAGCTCGCGCCGCCGTCGCTGCCGCGAAGGAGGAGCTCGCCGCCGCCGAGGAGGAGGGCAGCAGCGGCAGAGAAGGAGGCAGGCGGGAAACCAGGGCACCGCGAGGTCAGGGGGAAGAGGAGGGGCGACGAGCTCAGGGGTTGGCGCGAGGAGATGGAGATGGGAGCTCGCCGGCGCCAGAGTGCGAGGAGAAGGGGATCTCGCCGGAGCCGCCGCCCGCGCTGCCGCCGCCGCGAGGAGATGGAGATGGGAGCTCGCCCCCTCGCGCCGCCACCGCCTGCTGGAGCTCTCCCACGCCGCCGCCCGCTGGAGATGAGGGAGGAAGAAGAAAGGAGGAGGTGGAGGGAGGAAGAAGATGCTGTGGGAAGAAGAAAGAAGGAAGGAGGAAGAAGATAATGAGAGGATGACATACGGGTCCCGTTTGTCAGATACGTATTTGGACTGTATTCGGACGGGTATTGCCGAGGAAATACGTTTTCGGGGCTATGAATGGCAGCGCAGAGGTTTGATTGCAGACAAAATGGCATTTTAAAGAATATGCACTTAATAATGGCAGAACTGAATATATGCAACTTAATAATGGTATGGATGAAAAAACCCTTTTTTAAAAGTTTTGTTTTAGAAGTCCCCGGTGCACTGAACAAGGAAAGAAATGACGGAACGGTACGCTTCCCGTGCAGCCGACGGCCGACGCGCTGTCGCGCTCTGGCGTGACATGTTTATCCCTTCCGGCTTGACGCCGTCCGTTCTTGGGCTTCTTCCATTTCTTCTTGTTCCAGTACCTTCCTGTCTTCCTCCCCTTTCCTATCTCTACTCTTTGGTCGACTAGTCGTCTCTCCCCAGTACCCCAGACCCCAGTCCCCACTACGCCACTAGACCAGAGCAACCGAGGCGAGCTCTCTCGAGATCGCAGCCCCCCGAGATGCAGGCCCCGGCGAACCCCTCCGTGGACCTGCCGCTGGCGGCGCCGCCGCCGCCGGTGAAGGCGCCGACCCCGCGGCCCCCTCCTCCGGCCTCCCTGCAGCCCGAGTCCCCGGGCGTTTTCTTCACCGCCGCAGCGGCGGCCGCGCCCCCGGGCTCCTCCCACCGCCGCATCGCCATCGCCGTCGACCTTTCCGACGAGTCCGCGTACACCGTGCGCTGGGCGGTTGCTAACTACCTCCGCCCCGGGGACGCCGTCATCCTCCTCCACGTGCGCTCCACCTCCGTGCTCTACGGCGCCGACTGGGGCTCCGTCGACGTCTCCGTCCCCGCCAACCCTAACCCTAGCGACCCCCACTCCGCCGAGGACGACGCCGAGGCCGCCGCCCGCAAGATGGAGGACGACTTCGACGCGTTCACCGCCTCCAAGGCCGAGGACCTGGCCAAGCCGCTCAAGGACGCCAGTATCCCCCACAAGATCCACATCGTCAAGGATCACGACATGAAGGAGAGGCTCTGCCTCGAGGTGGAGAGGCTGGGGCTTAGTGCGGTGATCATGGGGAGCAAGGGGTTTGGCGCCGCACGGCGGACCAGCAAGGGGAGGCTCGGGAGCGTAAGCGACTACTGCGTGCACCACTGTGTTTGCCCCGTGGTGGTGGTGCGTTTGCCTGATGACGGTATGGCGGAGGGTGGGGAAAAGGGTGCTGCGGCTTATTCCAGTATGGGTGCAGAGGAAGTACTGCACCCTGTGCCAGAGGAGGAGGGCGAGTACCATGATGCCAATGAGGAGCACAAGGGTACGTAATTACCTGTGCCTGCTTTGATTAGTTATACCAAGCTTTGTACACCAAAGTGAACTCAAAAGGAGTGTTGTGTGTCACAATTAATTCACTGTAGCTGCAAACCATGGGTTATTTTGTTTTTAGCTAAATGGATATGATAAACTGAGTAGGGAATTTTTTAGAGTTACATTGAATAGCCTGTACACTATCAACGTGAATTGTCTTCCATTTGTGTTAGTTTTTGCGAGATGCCTAGGTTTGCTTTGCCTGTTAACATACTATTGACTGGGAGGTGGGAGCTAGGATAGCTTGGTGAAACAATCTGGCACATGGTATGTAAGTGAAGGATTCATCTAGCACCATGTCTTGACTCTCGAGGATCTGTTGTTATGGGCCCTGTTTAGATATTTGTTTTCAATTTGATGTTTGGTTGTTTCAGGGGAGGTATGGATCCTTAGCTAGCTATCCTTGTCAAGTGAGGATGCAAGAATGACCTTCAGCCCAGACAAGCCAATTTTTCCCCTCATTAGAGCTGCTAATGGGTTGAAATCCACTCCATCACCAAACCAATCCATTGTATTGTATCCCACTTCCTCCAACCAAACCAATTCACTCCACACCCTGTACAAAACGAACCAGACCAATCCATTCGATTTATATCCTCAAACCACTCCACCACATGGGTTCAATTCTACACCTCTACCATCTGAAACCGTTTGCAAACCCATAAGAGAATTCTCAGATTCAGATTTGGACGGAGTGTTGCTTGCCGCAGCAAGTTTAGCCACGCTCGTCCAAGAGCCGTTCTTCGTGGTGGGCAGCGATTTTCCAGGATGGCATCACCGTCGACGACGCTCACCCGTGTCACCTGCGGCGGCAACAACGACGCTTCGTCTAGAGGGGTCATTGACGGTGGCACCGACACCCATCCGGAAGGCGTCTCTCTCGTATAGGAGGACAATCCTAACGATGTCACAACACTTGTGAATCAGGGGTTTGGGGAATTGACGCAGCGAGCCACGGGCTTGAAACCAAAGCTCAACCGTGGATTGAAACCAATTGAACCCAAAAAATTTGGACCCATACCAAACCTCCCCACACCATTTGCACTAGAAATCCAACCCACTTTGAACCAATAGAGGCTAATAGGCTATCAGCACATTCCGGCCTAAATTTAAGCAACCCAAATTGAACCCAGATCACCACGTCCATTTCTAACCAAACCATTACGAGGCCTACCTTCATGGGCAAGGAAACCCTCTCTAATGTAATCAAGATTCTTTGTTAAAGCTGTAGCTGCTATACCATAACAGCTATGTCCTTGCCCGTGAAGCAAAGCAGTGCTACCTAGAGACCCAAACACTTCCTAACGCGGCGAATTATTTTCTCTCTGAATTATCCATGTCCGTTTACTGAATAGGGGTGGCCTATTCATATCCATGTCCGTTTACTGAATAGGGGTGGCCTATTCATAGTGCTATGGCCACATCATCACCAACAGGTCCTCTATAACACTATTCATCACATCCCCTAAAAATTCCCTCCATCCTCTAAAATTCTTTGCACTTTACACCCTCTAAAAGATTCATTCCTCTGGCAAATCCTCTATCTCTAAAAAGAAACGAACAGTGTTTTGACATACCTGCTGACCATGCAAGGTTCTTCATCTATAGAGGCTCTATGGTCTTACTCTCCCCACATGGCTTCTGCTTGGTGTGCTATGGACCTTCATAAGCTACGTTCACCATTCTGTTTCCTGAACCCTCTTGGGGCTTCAGGTCCTTGCCTCAGATTATTGTGCAACTTGCCATGACATGTGGCTTGCATACCGGGAGAAAGTGATGTTTAGTGACATGCAGCAAAAAGAGTGCTCTCTTTGATCCACTGACTCCACTGCCACTGTCATCGACGTTTAGCAAAATACCGTAGCAAGGCTGGGCTGTAGAGATATGATATTGCTCATACGTTTTACTGTATTAGGTTTGTAGTGTATTAGGTTCAGCATGCCGCTGTTTGTTGAGAGTTGGTTAGGTCCTGTTTGACATCAACGCAGAGCAGCCTTCACACACTCACTCTCTCGCTTTCAGTTCTTTTCAGTTCGTTCAGTTCAGGTATAATATTCGCTGATACTTCAGTTCAGGATTCACCAGGAATGTCACTTCGCTGATTTTTTCGCTTTCAGCTCGTATAACTTCGTATAATGTATGCTATACGAAGTTATTACGGGGGCGCCGCCGCCGCCGGTGGAGGAGGTGTGCGGCGCGGGCCGCCGCATCGAGGTGAAGGGCGGCGCCACCACTGGGTCGCCGCGTCGAGGATGGGGGGGGCGGCGCGCCGGCCGCCCTGCTGCTTGCGTCGGGGACCAGAGAAGGTGGGAGGAGAGACCAAGGAAGAGAGAGGGAGCCCGAGGCAGAGGGAGAGGGGCGACGCCCCCTCCCCTTGCCTTTTTTTTAGCCGCCGCCTCCTGTTCTTTTTTTCTTTGCTGCTGTCGATTCCTGATTCCAGCCCCTCTCTAGGGTTTGCCCCGGCATCTCTTTTTATAGTGGTCACCCAGGATTTACTGATTTCGGGCCAGATTTGGGCCAGACCGGTTCTGGGCCAAATTAATCCACGAAAAATTAATATTTAATTATTAATGGCTGATTAGGGTCGAACCGGCATCGATGAATTTTTTTTATGTCCAACAATTATAAAAAATTATGGAAAAAGGATGATGCGCCCAATTGTGTGGTTTGTTTGTTGTTAATCTAATTTTTCTTAGGAAATTTGTTGTTACGTAGTTGGGGCTATTGGACTCTCAAGTATTGCCAGCACTACTTGCTAATTTGACAAATGAAAAAATGGTGTAGCAAAGTTTCATTTAAACCAGAGTTGCAAAGTACCTGCTTGATGTGACCCTTGTTGAAATGCCTTCTTTTCGTATGCCACATACTGATCTTGCATTGATTGGTAATGGAGGCGATCATACCCTGATCATAACACATCATGGTTTGGTGACTTTGATTAATTAATCATCAAAGATATATTCAGCATAGGAATTCATCGTTTCCTTATTTATTAGGTAAGCACACCATAAACTATCTGATGCTGTCTTAACTCAGTAGCGTGTGATCCTTTGTGTGGGCTACAACATATTTCCCCAAATTAGCTCTCCTACTTGGTGTTTGCTTCAGTTGAAATGGCAATAAGCTGTAATGCTTGTATGGATTAAAATGTCCACATTCCACAAGGGTTGTTCTTGTGACTCATTCTAAGGGGAAGATAATTGGGGATGCTGAGGCATTAACTAGTAGGCTATATTAATTCAGGTCATGCTATAGATGAACTTAGCAAGTGACATGTTTTTAAAACTGACTAGCTTTTAGGAAATAAACAGGTATGAAAAACCTCCCTATACAGGTGTAATGTCTGACCTGGGGGAGGGAGGTGACTCGCGTGGCACAGAATAAGTAGGATAAGTTCTTTATTTGCTCGTTAATCTAGTGACCTGTCGGTCCATTAAACTAACAATTTTTTCACAAACTAATCAAGTCGATAATAACGAACCAAACTAATCCAGAACCTAATTACCTAATATGTGCTACATTATCGGGTACTGTTCACGCACAAACAGTGCAAGCGAACTGTACTTTTAGCATGCGTGCACATAACTATATGGACTTATATTCCAGCTTCATGTCTGTGATGGGCTGGATTATGAGTATCAGAGCATATTATGTCAATGAAGCTAATATCTTGAATTGGTGTTATGCAGATACTTGACTTGTTGATGCATTGTGATGCCCTCTTGGATCCAGGTGAGCATAGGGTTACATCTCCCCATTTGCACTATTGCTGTCTGATAGTTTCTGATTGTATTGTACAATGTTCGCTTTGCAGCATTCCTTCACCTGGGTCCAAAATTATTTCTTTTTTTTATCAAGGCACCAAACCTTTGCATTTTTACTTTTTAAGTATATGTAGTGTGTATGGTGGTTAATTTGTTAACTGCTAAGGGTATACCACCTTAAATATGGTTAAAAAAATAACTTTGAATCATGTGGTAGTGAGGTTATACAGTTTAAATGAATTATTCTCATTAATTTCATAAGCTTATGGGTGCGAAATAATCATGAGACAAAAAAAAACTGTGGGAGCTTAAATGGCATGATTCTTTTTTGCTCCTTGGCCAATGGAGAACCCAAGTTCCCACATGGGTATGAACAATTTCATATTCTTTTGAGATAAAATTGCGGAAGAGCCCAGTAATCCTACCCTTTGATACTTCTGAAAGACCTTAGCAACCTTGGAATTCCTAATTTTTCCTCCAGTCTGACTACCTCTCCAGTATGGTACTGCTTCTAAGAGTCTCTATCTCCAGCCAGTTAGGTTTTGCATGGATGGTAAGCTGAAACCTCTTTTGGAAAATGGCCTATTTATCAAGCAAATTTTACACCAACCTGGCATCGGATTAGACAACCTTCAAAGAAAATTGTTTGCTGTATACGTGTTGAATCAATTCTCTTATATTTCTGTTCAGCCTCTAATTTCTACCTTTTTCTTCCACAGCTTGTAAAGGTTCTAGCAGTCAACTGTTGGCTGGGTGCTAGCTGGGGTTTCTTCTGAGGGTGTAGCTGTTTGTTCGACTTCCACCGCTCATGTCTATCTGTGTTTTCACTTTGCTGTATTTTCTGTTTGTCTTATTTCAGTAAGCATTGCGCTTTCTTCACATCACACTATCTATTTCAGATGAAAGTTAAAGTTTGACTACATAGGGAAACAAGTAATCATTTCTGTATTTTTTTTCTTTGTCGTATTTTACTTTTAAATAACTTTGTGGTAGATCTTATGGATCCCTTTGATGTGCTTATTGTGAACATCCTTTTACCCAAGGAAGCTTCCTTTATTTTCGGAATGCTTATCTTTAGAAAAAGTTAGATGGTTCTTTATTAGAGCCTCGTTAGTTGTATTATGATCTCTGTTCATTTGCTTTGTTGGCTGGATTTATCATTAGAAGTATAATTTATTCTGAATTAGGACTTGGAAACTAGGCTCTGGAATCTTCTCGCATTCGGATTACCTTTTTGCACATGGAAGCTATGGACAGTACTTAGTGTGGTTAGCTACTGGTCTCGTCTGTGTTGTCCGCTATGATGGCATGGATGGATTAATTTATTTTCGTTATGAAGTTTGTTTTGGCATTTGTCGCTACCTTGATGGTCTCTGTTGGTTTGGATTTTTTTGGATTCGTAAGCAGTGGCTCAACTCTTATCAATGTGTCTTCGACTGTGTATGTTTTCTTTGCATTTTGTTTGGATCAGTAAGAAATTGCTTTATAGTGCTAATGAAAACCGCATTTATATTTTGATATTTAAAATTGCTGAAGGCCTGTTGCAAGTGTCCCAGACCTCAACAAGATTATGAACATGTGCAGCTGGAGCCTGCAAGATGTCAAGTTCATGTATTTGTATTTGCAATTGTAACCTCTTTTGACGAGAGGCTTATTTGACCATGTTCTTTACCCTTTTAGAGCTTGTTTGGCAGCACAGGGAAGAAAACCCAGGAATAGAAATCCCTGGAGAGGATTTTGTGGGACTTTACTGAACCCAGGGATCTCTCCCACCCCTTCCCGTGCTCCTCCCCTCCATCAGCTCCTCCCAGGATTTCCACCTCCCTCCCCTCCCACTGCATGTACGAGGCAGTCAGGCAGGACTACAGAAGCACGCTGCACACATGCACACATGCACACCGACCATCAAACTACACAAGAAAGCAAGAGCCTGTTTGAAAAAAGTGAAAAGGCTTCACCAAAAAATTCAAAAAGAATTCAGAATTGAGAAGAAAAACAATAAAAAAGAAAAATAATTTAGAATATTCAGAAAAACATAAAAATAAGGATAAAAAAATCAGGTGGCTATCAAGGCAATTCTCCTCCAATGACAGTTGCACAAGCTGCTAATGAAAGTGTAATATTTCAAACACTACAACTCCAAATTTTTTTGTTTGTCATCACGACAGAAATCTCTCTCTTGAATTGAAAGATTATGGCTGCCATGTTGCTTTTGCACACTTCCAACAAGAGTGTTCTCTTCAGTTCACCTGCGCTTGGTCGTGTTGGCCAGCACCCACAGGTCAGCCTCGCTGCTCTTGGTCGTGTTGGCCGGCGTTTGTCAGGTTCAAAGTGTTTCCAGGATCTTTCAGGGAGTGTAAGCTCAGCTCACCTTAGGCGCGGCGCCGGCAACCGGAGGAGCACGCATGCACAGGGAGCTCAAAACCTGCAAGAGAAATCCGTGCATTGTGATCAACAGTTAAGCCAAGGATGAGGGAGCTTTAAGCATCAAACACAATGCGGTGTGCAGTACCTCGAGTTGCTGGCGCACAAATCATTTTATTATTCTAAGGAATATATTTTCGAATGCAAATCCAACAGAAAAGCTCAAATGTTGACATGTTCACTGCCTTTGATATGTAAACATCCAAAACACCAAACTGATTATTTTTCTTCAAATACTACTGTATTAAGCAATGCCTCATATTGATCAACAAGGAAAATTTATTCATGGTGCTATGTCACAATTGTGCTAATTTATTCATGGTGCTATGTCACAATTGTGCTAGCAATGGTCATCCTTCATGCTCATCAATGTCATCCCCTACCATGCAATAAAATCTATGCCATAAAAAGATATCATGTTTGATATTTTTAGTGAGAATGAAATGCAATAAGGTTCTTTTTCTACATGATATTCTAAAAAGTACGGCACTGGACAAGTTTAGGTCACAGTAGCTGCAGAAACACACACAGTTCTGATTCACAGCCATAAACAAAGATAATTGCCAAGTGAACAATAAGAACTGACTGTTCCAATGGATGGCTTCTCCTTAGTTGTTTCAGCGAGGATAAGGCCACCAGCAGTTTTTATCTTCAGCCTCAGCAACATGCAACCCACAAGCAAACAACTGGCACCAAAGGGCAAAGGAATATCTGGGTAGCACAAGGGAATGTACAAGGTCAACTCAAAAATTTCCAAAATCAAATAGTCAATAGTTATAGTATCCAAGATGAAACTTCAAAATTATTTCAACAGTTATGTTTTTCTTCTTCTCCGAAAGTATGAACCCAAAATGCCATAGCATACTATTTTTAACATGGATTGGATATTGGATGGTTCATTCTTTTCAAGAGCTTAATGATAACTATATTGGTTTTCTGTCAATTTAGTTTTATATGTGTAACTTTTTTCATAAACTAGTACAAATTCAGTTTCCACACACAAAAAAGAACAATTTTTCTATTGAGTTAAGGAAGCATATGTGTAATACAGTCGAAGATAAAGCTTCAAAAAAATTCAAATAAGAAATAGAAGTCCTTGCGAGCATATGTATAACACTATCTATTGAGCCATCACACTATTTTGTAGAGAAAAAACACAATGAACCAACTGACTCAGGATTGTAAATCCTTTGATAAACCTGCTTTTGGGTCCTTTGATTTTTAATTATCTTTTGGAGTTTCTTGAGTGAGACATTCACATTGTGCAGGATGCACATTTAATTTTGTTAAATAGAAGCATGTATGAACAGTTCAATTTGCACATGGTAAGACATAAAACCCACCTCTTTTCTGCAGGGAGTTCATCTTCAAATAAGAAATTGTATCTTTTCCCAATTCTGCATGCAACAAAATCTATTACAAATAAGAAATGAAATTGTATCTTCAAATAAGGAATTTAATCTTTTCCTAAACCTGCATCCAACAAGAAATTGTATCTAATTTGCGGATAAAGCAAAAAGGAGGTGGTGGAGAGGGAGGATTTCTAGATCCATACCTAGGAGATCGGGAGGCGGCTAGATCTAGACCTTGGGGAGGTAGCAACTGATTCTAGTCGGTGGCCGTCGGGCTCCTCCTCCATTGCACCGGCGGCGTCTGGCTCCTCCTTCCTTGCCACGGCTGCGTCGGCTCCTTGCTCACGCACCTCCTCCTCCCGCACACCAGCGGCATCGGGCTCCTCGTCCCTCGCACTGGAGACAGACAGTTCCGGCAACGGAGGATGGGAGATGGCGGCAACAGAAACCGGAGGCGGAAGGGATAGGAGTCGGCGCTAGGGTTGCCGAGACGAAGTGGAGGCGGATGGAAAGAGAGGCGGCGTTGGAGGCGGAGGCGACGGGAGGCTGAGAAGCAGCCCAAGGCGGAGGCGGCGCTAGAGACAGAGGCAGAAGCGACAAGAAGCGGCGCTCGGGAGAGAAGTGAGCGAGCAAGCGAGGGAAGGGGAAAAAATCCGCGACTCCGCCAGAGGGGGGTGATTCCCCGAGGATCGGACGGGGGAAGGGCCCAAAAAACCCTGGTTCATGTGCTACCAAACGCGCTTACGAATTTCCCCGCGGGAATTTCCCACGTGGGCTGCTGGCCTGAGGAATAGACAGGGATCCCCGTGGGGAATCGGGTTCCCAAACGAAGCCTTACGGTTGATCTAATCCTAGCCTTCACACGCCCAAATGGGAATAAATGAATAATATCTTGGAATTCTGTGAATAAAGGTGAACAACTCGCAGCCATCTTTCTTTAAGCTGCAAAATTTCCAGCTCAACTTTGCACTTTCTGGGACAGGACAAGTAGACCTCTCGCCGCTCGCCACCCCTTTTTAAGTGCGGATTCGTCATGTCGCCCACCTACTGTGTATATTGACACTCGTATCAGGCAGGCGCACCTTGTCAGCATGGGGCCTTTTAGTATTATGCTATTTGGCACGCATCTTGCTCTTCACTCCATGTGAGTTTTTTTTTTTTCTATAGTTGCGGGTATGTTACGAATTTTGGCACCTCATTAAAATGCTTTGTGTCGGTCGTTGTCGTTTTCAGTTTCTTGGACCGGTTATGACCAAGTAGCAGAGCAGCTGCTCAATCTCTTGTGGTGGATGGGTGGTTCTCTTCTCGCGTTGCCGTCGTCATTTTCATGGACCAAACAAGGACCAGACTATGAGGTATTTTTTCATGTGCCGTATTCAAGTTTCTTCCTGCTGAATCCTCAAGACAATTCTAAAGCGTGCGCGGCAATGCGCGTGCTTCGTTAATCTCCGTTGATGACGTAGAGCTGACAGCGCCGGGTCGGTATGATCCTTGAGCTGAGCTCACTGGAGCCGTGCTGCTGGCGCAATCGGAACCGTCGATGGATCCGTTGACGGCTCTAGTTCAACTATTACAAATGGGCAAATGGCTTAATATTCGTGTGTGATCTGGTATTAAATCTGGAGCTGTTGATCAATCTATTCTAGATCCGGGGCTATTGATCACTCGATGATCTGGGGAGATATGTGTTGGTGGTACTTGGTATGGCCATACAAACCAGGAGGAGATAGAGTATTTGGTAGACCGTATAAAGTGGGCACGAGGTGCTGCCTGTGGAGTTTGTTTATGTAGGCAGGTCTTTGGATACAGGTGTGGTCCTTGTTTCCCGGGATAGCTAGCGTACAGCGACAGGAAGATATTGGCCTCGATGCGTTCGATATATGGTGTTGGTGATCTCGCGCCCAGGAAAATGGTACGTGAATAATAAAATTTGTGGTTGAGGCTAGGTTTTGCACTGGCATTACGACATGCTCAAAGCCCTCTTTTGAGTTTCAATGAATTGTAGTCATACCATTATAAAGTTGATTTTTGCAAAAAATGTCATCCAATACACGGTGACATATAGGTTTTGGACACATATCATAGATAGACATTTCTTCGAAGTTGAAACTTTTATAATAGTATCCCTGCATTTTTTATTCAGCTTTGACCATAGAGAAACCTAATGCTCAGCATAGAAAACGTAATTTTCTAGCTCAATCACAGTGTTGACGCTAATATATTTTTTTTTTTCCAAAATGAAGAGCAGCTCCAGCATTCAGAAGGTGGACAGACTGGTCGATGCTGTGCCATGCAACCAAGCAGTGCTAGGCTCTGGATGCTTTGAAAATTCACCGTTCACTTCTAACTACCACCACTCGCCACCATAACAAGAAGCTTCGTTCCAAACCAGTAAAAGGCGTTGCTGACTTGTTTCCAAGTTTTTTTTAAAAAAAAAAAGCATGCTAAACGTAGTCAATTGAAAAGAGGGGAGGATTTTTGTTGCCACTAGGAGGTTTGCCCGCTGGGGACAACACATGCCCGATGGCGTGGGATGTGGAAGCGGCGACAATTTTACCTCGGCTCTCGATTTGGGAAAATTCGAGGACACTCAATTGAGGTGCTAGAGGAAAATTGGGTGACCTTTCGTTACGTCACATCGGTCACATAATTTTTTTTAACGAATAACATTTTTGTATTATTTATCCTTTTGTCTTTTTTGTGTTTTCCCTCCCTTTCCTCACTATTTTGTGAATGAAATGACCAAAGTGTCCCTGTTAGATCTTTTTTTTTTTTTTGCTTTCTTCCTTCCACGTCCTTCCACTTGCCCTTCTCTGGGGAGCTTCGATCGGACAAGTACTCGCCGACTCGTTCCCGCCTCTGCTCTAGGTTGTTGCACCCTTGTTGTCGCGTCCTCGCCTTAGCCCCAGGCCCGTCATGCTCCTGTTGCATCCCCGCCTCCACCCTAGGTTGTCACACCCTCGCTATGGTTGCCTCGCCATCGTGTTCCCCCTCCAACTTTGGTCATCGTGCCCCTGCCATCGCCGACTTTATTGCGCCTTTTCCTTAGGCTGTCGCACCCCTACTGCCATAACATATACTTCCTTCATCTCAAGCCATCGAGCCACACCATCGAACCCTTTCTCTCCATTGTCCTCGGGATGTGGTGTGACGGTGGTGGCATGGCGAGCGACAGTGCATGGGTGGGTGGTTGTTGGGATGGATAGCACAACAAGCGATGGATGCGTGGTCGCCAGATGGTGGAGAGAGAGATATGTGGAAGGAGGGAGGAAGAAAGGGAGAAGAAGAAAGGAAGGAGGAGGGAAGGGGAAGTAAGGAGAAAAAAAGAAAGAGTAGTGGCTGGCGAATGGGGCCCAGGTGTTGGGGGAGAGAAGAGGGGCATTTTGGTCACTTCATCCATGAAATTGGGGGAAAGGGAGGGGTATATGTTCAAGGTACTCCTTGTGTGATTTGTGTGATTAATGACTAATACATTTAATGACAATGCTTCATTTAACCCTTGATAAGTGACAAATCTCTAATATGCTTCGCTATAAGACTAATATGTTTATTGTTAAGATTGGTTTAGTCTTATTTTTTTATTGAAGGAAAAATGATATATATCAAGTGAAGTGAATAGGTTATTCATTCATTGCAAAAGTAAATTTTGTGAGAAACATTTTGGTTAATCTTATTAAGCCTTACACATACAAATGAGATAAATATGTGAATTCGAGGTATGCAGTTTCGTATTTTACTCATATTCATCGTTATATTTCTCATGCAAGCACATACTATTAATTAATTGAGTTCATATCATGTCATATCTTTTTTCAGTATAAATATATTATGAACATGTTGCTTGCTCTATGAGATCTTTCCTATTATATGGCATGTATTAGTTATCCTCTAGTTGATTCACTAGATATATTTCACCATGTTTAAATGGTTTTGCACATGTATGTTATCCATGAATATTCTTATTATGCACATCTTTGTTAAGTCAATTTTGTATAATGTATTGTCTCCTATATTTATCCACTTAATTAATCTTCCCCTTGGTATTAATTGTGTTAGTGCATATAGGTCTAAATCATTTATTCTCGTATGCACTTAATTTAGTGAAGTTTAATCTAGATTAGTTCACAACTTCACCCTTGCTTTAAGTATAGATTTGTACATGTATAATTCTTGAATATGTTTTCATGTGAATCGTTAAGTGAAGTTGTATATATTAAATCAATTATTGGCACGAATTTAATCACCTTTCTTGCATGCGGATCAATTGCATATTTATCATGATACACTTAGTAGACACTTTTCTTAAGACAATTGTTTTCATTTATATTGTGCCTTTTTATGTGAAACACTTGTACCACTTAATCATGCACGAATATCAGACTTATTCATATCTATTGAGTTTTGAGACTAATGTATTTTATGAGTGTTTTGGAAGGAATTAGACCCTGTGAGTGTGTGCGACGAACAAGATATGTTGAAAGACGATGGTTAAATTGAGGTCAACAAAACGAGGATGTCACCAAGAGTTGAAAACTAAGTCAATGTTGTTTTGACGGGATGATCAAGTCAAAGTCGATGAGAAGAGAGTCTCATGAAATGAATCAAGTAAAGTTGATAAGACGAAGGTTTCATCAATTATTTGGTAAATGTCATCATGCAAAATGCGTCAAAGGTTGATGCATTGAGTGTCAACATCAAGAAAGAAGACGACAATGGTTTATTTCTTGACTGGTAATCTTTTTGGTATTAAATTGACTCTAAGGATTATCATACTATTAAAAGGGATGTGTCGAAAAATGGCTTATACATGTCTCATGTGGGAAAGTGATCAATCTTTGTGAATGATCGAGAAAGTGGTGTCAATTGGTGTATGAGAATGTAAGATTTGGAGTTGGCTTTGATTTCTCTAGGTTTTCTACTACTATTTTTGCATGTGGGTAGTGAGGTATTGTGGGTTGTGTATCCCTTGTTCTTGACTTTCCGTAGAGCCCAATGTTACCAAAAACGGAGCTTATACTAAAAAATTAAGTCCGTTTTCATTGGAGCCATGTAGTGAGGTCGGACTATTCGGTGTTTAGCACCTATCCAATAGTAGGCATATCGGAATGTCTGATGTTTTAGAGTTTGCAGCGCTCTATCTATGAATCTAAAATTAGATCGGAGTGTTCAGTCTCCATCTTCGTTTTGGTTTTCCTCATTTCTAAACCCTAATTTGATTTACTCGAGATTTGATCTATTGTGCGTTTGGTTAGCTTTGTTATATACTATTTTGTCTACTATTGCTTGTGACTATCCTTGGTGCAGGTAGTATCCTTCAATCCGTGAGAATTACCTAGGGATTTGAAACCCTAATTCTGTGTGCAGGTCGGACTATCCGGTATTTTGCATCGGATACTCCAGCGCTTCTCGGAGTATCCGGTCTTAACTACCAAACTGTCTGATATTAATTTTCGTCCATCTACTCACCCTCTTAGGCATGCGCATCCCGATTCTTCAAGGGGAAATGTGGAAAAGGGCTAAAAATGTCGTGGGTCGAAGAAATTTATGTGCCTGGTGCCATCAATATTTATCAATTTGGCCTAGGCACTTCAATTGAGTGTTGCCCATTGAATTTTTTCCCAGATTTTGGAAGGCTAGAGGTTAGGAATGGCAGGTTGTGGCCAACAAATCCGATGGCGATCACCATCAGAGACGAAGGAGGGCAAGATAGGACACTTTGAGAAGCCATGGTGGTGGAGAAGCATTGACGATGGCTAGGTGGGCCAAGTGGGTGTGTACTGCTATGGATGAGTGGGGAGTGGAAAGGCTCGGTGGGGGAGGGGAATGATCCATCTATCTATCTCTCTATTATTATATTATTAAAGTAGAGGAAAACGGAGCCACCACGTTAGTCCACATCATCCAGATTATTTCAGCCGTTCGATCAACGGTGGGACCAAATTATAACGGCCTAGATCGATCAAAGAAATTCTCACATAAATCAAGAAAAAATAAAAGATATATGTCGCTGATTTTTGTGGGGCTGGATTATAACGGCTTAGATTAATAGAAAGATATTAGAAATTCGGATTAAATACTAAAGATGATACATCATAATTATTTTATCCATTCGATTAACGGTAGAACCAAATTATAACGGCCTATATTAATCAAATAAATTCTCACATAAATCAAGAAAAAATAAAAGCGGCTTAGATTAAAAGAAAATATCAGAAATTCAGGTTAAACACTAAAGCTGATATAATATATTAGAGATAAACTCTAAATCCAATCTGATATATTAGATACAGCTTGTTAGTTAGAGATAAACTCTATATGCCGAAACAAATCTAGTAGCGCAAACGCACGGGCCACCTCGCTCGTTACATGTATACAAGAGAAGGGGAAGATTTGGGCCATTAGATTGTTTCAATCCACTAACAGACAAACGCTTCCATTTAGAGCATCCTAGGAGGTTTCACAATTGCACTGCTGATTTGGCATTGTAGGAATATGGATGCTGGGGGAATAAATATTTTGCATGGTGTCTTAGATAATAGAGTATCATTTTGGCCTTTACATCAGAAATGTACACAAGCAATAGTTCCTACAAGCGTAACACGGCTAAATGAATAATAACAAGACAAAATATTAGACAAAGCAATGAGGAATATCTTAAATCGGGAATATTCTATCGTTCATTCTCCATCTAAAACCACTGAGGAACTTGAAGACCACCACTTCTAACGAATGGCACGACACTCGAATTACCAGCCCTATATCACAATTAGTGAGTTGCATCGAAAATACCCACGCGATAGAAATATTTTTATTATTTATCAAAAATAACAAATATAAACATCATTTTGTGAATGTACATGGGACTACGAAGACGATGAAAACCTAGCTATAAATTTTGAAGAATCTACTGTAAGTTGCTAAAAAAAATTTACAGGTTGTTGTTATTAAAATTATTAATATTAATGTTCCATCAATTAAAGCCGAATATTTCACTATCTGTCTCGGCAGTCGGGACACACCGCGCGCGATCATTCCCCGGACACCCTACTTTCAACCGATGTACAGCTAAAAAATGCGTGCGGCGGCCAGCATTGACCCCTGCTCATGGGATGGGACCCTGTCCCCTGTGCGACGCGCCACCTAATACACATTTTCTCCGTGCATGCATGATGCATGATGCATGTGCCCGTGCGGTGCGATGCGAGCCCGCCATGCCATGCATGCACGTTACGGAAATCCGACGGGCCCTCTATGTTCTCTTCTCCGGTGGCTCTCACTGCCCCCACTGGAATCACATCTCAGCGTGACATCATCGGCTGCACCGTTGCCTGTGGCGCTACGCCGCTACACGCATCCACGGCCATATAAACACTGTCAAAGTTTGGTCATGGTGTAGCCAATTGCACAGCTCGTTTAAACTTTCACATGCCATCGTTTAGTCATCGTTTAGTAGTCTCTTACATGATATTGCAATTACTCAAATATTATCTTGTGTGGTACTGTTGACCTTTTTCAACCTTCAAGCCATCAAGTTAATTGGAAATGATTTTGCCCCTAAGTTTGCAATATCCTATATGCCGCTTGCGAGTTTTTGTCCCCTAATGAATTTTTCGCAATGTCCTATATGTCATAACGGATATCTCTAATGAGTTTTTCTCTTCAGTTTTGCTTCACTGCAAGCGGGATCCTCATGTCAGTGTCACATCTGAAATTAAATAAAAGGAAGCAAGAAGAAGAGGGGATATGGTTGTCCGGGATTAACTTAATTTGCCTTAGCCGGACAACTATTTCACGTTAAGCATATCCCAAGTACCAATTGTCCATTGCATAAGGACGAGTAGTTATCCGGGCGACAGTCGCTCCAAGCAGGCTCTTTACCCGGTAACGTGTTGATCAAGGCTTCCAAAGACTTAATCTCTAAGGTGATCATGTCCGCGACGGCCAACCTATGACGGTTGAACGCGTTAGGGCTACGAATCATATCAAGGCCGGGTGATATTTTAGACATATGTTATTATGAATAGTTATCTATCCGGATTTATATCCCTAAGTTTTAGTAAAAATATCTTACTTTTGCGTGAGGGTAGGGTGAACCCCATGAGATCCAATCTCTTTGATATGATTCTATCTTTACCTCTATGATTGCTTGTGATTTAAGTCACCATGTATGTATATAAACGTCCTCAAGGTTCAATACAATCCATCCACCGCATATATTCATCTTCTTACGTAATATCAGAATTAGGGCCTTGTTCTTTTCAGTTGAGAGTTGTTGAAAGTTTTAATATTAAAATGTTGTGACCCCTCAGAGACCTTAGAAAACCTGAAAATTATGAAAAATTACTTTAGCAACTCTAAGAACCATTTAAAACCCCACAAAAATGACTACAAAATATTATATCATTTGTTTTTTTGACAAAAATAACATAATTTAATATAATTTAATTTAAGCCAAAAAGCCCCAGAGGTCTTGAATTCGAGATTTAGGCCTAGTTCTTTTCAGCTTATCAGCTTAACGGTTTAACAGCTTAACAACTTATCTACGTTTTGAAAATAAATATGCTTTGAGTTTTTTTATTCCCTTTTTCGTTGTTTCGAAGGTTGGTTCTAACGCTTTAAAAAGTAAGTCAAACGAAATAGATCCGAATCTTAATACTAACTCAAGAAGCTATCGAAGTTAAAGTCATTTCAGCCGTTCAGCTAGTCAGCTGATCTGAACGGCTGAATAGCTGAAATGACTGAATTTTAAGAGCTTGTTGAGATAGTCTCGAGATTCGGATCCATTTCATTTGACTTTTTTTAAAGCGTTAGGATCCATCTTCGAGACATGGAAAAAACGGACTCAAAAGATTCAAAACATGTCAAATGAGCTGATCGACGCGTGCTATTTAACAGAAAACCTGGTAACCGGAGCCGCTCATGCGCGAATGGCACAAGATGCTGATGCTCGTCGAAAGGAAAACCACGTTGTGTTATTCCGCTTACAACATGAAGGCGATCCGAGCTATGAAAATGAAGCCATCCATTCCATGGTGTGGTGTCACTGACACTGTGTCAGTATCATCATCTGTAATTTCCTACCCCCAGTCCCTTAATTCCCTTGTAACCTTTCCTTTTCTCCGCCATTAACACACACGTACCCGTATGAACAGGCCGATCTTCTCCCATAAGTCTTCATTTAAGCCGCACGCTGACAGAAGCGGGCGTCCCCGCCGTCGAGCTCACCGGAGCCGGCCGCAGCCGCTCGTCGCCGTCGCCGTCGCGCGCGCCACCGGAGTAATTCAGAGCCGTGGCTCGCCGGCTGGCTTAACGCTAACCCGGAAGCAAAGCGACGTGCTTGCGCCACGCTAATTAATGTACTTGAACACTTCCCCACCTGCGCTTTTTCTAGAGAGAAAACAAAAGCCACGACCACGAGCCACGAACCACGATGCAAAGCTCTCACCTTTAACTCGCGCTCTATCTTCTCCTCCACCAAGTGAGTGTGGTGGTTGGCGCTCGTAGCCGCGGAGGCCAATAGGGAGCTGCGAGGAAGAGTAGTAGTGAGTGAGCTGCGTGTCCATGGCGGCTTCTCCTCCCCTCGTGTTCTTGCGGCTCGGTTGGGTTTGCAGTGTGGTGGTGACGGCGGTGGCGGTGGCGGCGGCGGGGGCGGCGAACAACACGCTGAAGCAGGGGGAGTCGCTGACTGGGGCAGCGACGCTGGTGTCCTCGCCGGAGGGGGTGTTCGAGGTGGGGTTCTTCGCGCCGGACCCCAAGCGGCCCTCCCGCCTCTACCTCGGCATCTGGTACCACAGCATCTCGCCCCGGACCGTGGTGTGGGTGGCCAACCGGGCGGCGCCGGCCACCTCGCCGTCGCCTTCGCTCACGCTCACTGCCACCGGCGAGCTCCGCGTCCTCGACGGCGCTGCGAAGGACGCGCCGCTGCTCTGGTCCTCGAACACGTCGTCGGGGTCCCCGCCGCCGGGGGGCTACTCGGCCGTCATCCAGGACTCCGGCAGCCTCGAGGTGGGCGGCGACGACGGCCCGCTCTGGGACAGCTTCTGGCACCCGACGGACACCATGCTGTCCGGGATGCGCATCGCCGTGCACGCGCCGGGGAGGGGCCCCTCCGAGCTGATGCGCTTCACGTCGTGGGCCAGCGAGACGGACCCCTCGCCGGGGCGCTACGCGCTCGGGCTCGACCCGGCCAACACCAACCAGGCATACATCTGGAGAGATGGCAATGTTCCCTTCTGGAGGTCAGCTTCTTGATGCGCCTGCTCCTTTACATCCTGCAACCCTTTCATTTTGCTCTTTGGAATAATGGAATGATATCATTTGCTTTAATTCTCTTGATATGATAACTGTATAAGGTTGTAGGTTCTAGAAAGTTAAGGAGGCTACTTTAAATTCGGGCATTAACTATGCCTTCGGATCAATTACTGGTTGTTAATGTACGATTAGTGCTTAACTATGGTCTTCTGTTCTTTCACCATCTGATATGAGAGCTTCTGAATCTGGTAGGAATTATTTTTCCATGAAGGAGTGTGCATGCATCAAAATGATGTAATTCATGGGGGAAATCCAATGCCTATGTTTAGTTTGTAAAAAAAAAGAATGCTATAATTCAGCAAAAAACTGTTTGGTAGGCGAGTTGTTTTGGCCTGATTGCTTCAACCTGCAGTGAGGCACCTTCAGCTGTCAGTTTAGGTAGTCCGCACTCTGGATAGCAAATCATGATCATATCCTTTTCCTAGGTGATATGAACATCGTTTTCACTTCTTATAGGATGGTTGGAGGAGGTGCATCAAAATGATCAAGTTTAGTGTAGGGAACTAACCATGTGGGGGATCATTATTCATTACCTCCCACTTGCGGTCCATCAGTAGTCACTAATCAGTCATGATAGGTAATTCCAGGCTTCCAACACTTTAATATCCATTTCTTGAAATATGTCTGTTTTGCTCTGCCTTTTATGGTTAGAATTGCATCTTCCCAAGTTATCCTTAATGCTTAAAAAATTGTAAATGTTACTTGTTAGAGGGCCATTTTCATAAACATATAAAAGACTTTGATGCGCCTGTCCTTGTTCAAACAGTATGTGCAGTGTCGCCCTCATGGGGTATCAATCTGGGTTGATTATTTAATTTATACTAGTAATTAGTAGAGTTCACTATGTTTCCTACTGACTTGAGCATCTGACTAAGGCTTTTGGTGCATGATGCTGATCATTTAGTGCAAGAGTTCATAGACCCAAGACCTAAGGGCATTGCATTTGGTTACCACTTATTAGTAAAATTTGGAATGGGCGGTTGAGTGGTGTGCTGGCGTTTCTTTGTTTGTTTGTCACTGGTCTGGATTGTGACAGCACTGCCCTTTGTGCTATTTCACCCGGTGTTACCCTCTCCTTTTGGTTTTGTGTGTTTACACTCTCATACTTCATTATCCATGTTTTATAGCTGATCATTGTCTAGATGTTAGAGTGAGCGCTAAATAGTATGCCTTCTGTTTGCTGACAATGACTTTTGGGGAGAATTGGTTTATGAAGCTCAACAGGGAATCTAAATGATGAGCCATACACAACAATTTGTGTCAGGCACATTTACAGTGACCGTAGTTCTTTCAAATAAAATGATAATGTCTGCTTAAGGGAAGCAAATCATGTGCCTTTTTCTTTTAAGTACAAAGGCACATCTTCTGGATTAATTGCTGATGCGCCATATCAGTTCTAACATCAAGTGGTGTACAAAAAACTGTAGCATTGTGCTGAAGTTTGAGTTAATATGAGTTGTCAGTTTTTTTTTCTCGTTTGGCAGTTAAGGCACCATTCTCTGTCTTTGTACCCAAAGGCAGGGAACCCTGCATCAATGCTTACAATGATTTATTTCTTTTAAGCATGATCCAAAAGGCATTCTTTGGTGGCTGGGGCATTGAAGATTGAAGAGGTCCAATAAAGCTAATTATTTAGAAAATCATAACTTGAATCGTATGCTTTGCAGGACAGGGCAATGGACTGGGCAGAATTTTGTAGGCATTCCATGGAGGCCACTGTATATGTATGGGTTCCAACCAGGAAATGATCCAAAGCTCGGGTCTTACTTCACTTACACTGCATCAAACACATCTCTGCAGAGATTTGTTGTTATGCCAAATGGCACGGACATCTGTTACATGGTTCGGAAGTCTGCACAGGAGTGGGAAACTGTCTGGATGCAACCATCAAATGAATGCGAGTATTATGCCACATGCGGCGCAAATGCGCAATGTACTGTGAATCAAGATGGAAGGGCAAAATGTACCTGTCTTGAAGGTTTGTCTTGGTCCAAAAGCTTTACAATTTGAATTTTCTTCTTACAAAGCTCGTTTTAAAAAAGTACAAAGAATAAAAAAATAACTTCCACCAAAATAGGTTTGAGCCAGCCCCCCCCCCCCCCCCCCCCCCTATACGAAGTTATTACAAGAAGAGAAGAAGCTTCAATATGCTTACAACCTTCTAATTTGTTTTAGAAGCTTGGGTGTGTATTTTTTCCTTTTCAGTTTACAAATTGGTCTATAAAAACTAGCAATAATGTGCAACCAAGACCCTAAAATAGGAATACATGAAATTTATCCCTGGTTCTTCTGATACTTTGATGGTCTTTCATACATATTTACAAAATAAACATTACTTCGAAATTTGGAATGCTGACTGTACCATATTCTATTTACTTCAATAGGTTTTCAGCCAAAATTGCAGGATCAATGGAATGCTGGAAATTGGAGTCAAGGTTGCGTCAGGAACACACCTTTGGATTGTCAGCTTAACAAAACTACGGATGGATTTCTTGCTATCTCAAACATCAAATGGCCAGATTTCTCACATTGGGTATCTACTGTGAATGATGAGGCTGGGTGCATAGATGCCTGCAAGAACAACTGCTCATGCAGTGCCTATGTTTACCTGACCACAATGGGGTGTCTAACTTGGGGTAATGAACTGATTGATATCTACCAGTTTCAGAATGGGAGATATACCCTAAACCTCAAGCTTCCTGCTTCCTTATTGCGTAAGTGATGATAATTATCAAAAGAGGAGTTTAAATATGCAATTTCCATATTTTTCTTACCTGTAAATTTATGATGCTTATGTTGGGTTCCTCTGCCCCTTGATGAGCAGGCTCAAATCATGCAACTTGGAAAATAGTTACAATAGTGTCTTCTGTGACACTATTTGTTCTGATAGCTTGCTTCATTTTGTGGTGGAAGCGTGGAAGAAATATCAAAGGTAAGGTTCAGCAAAAGATTATTTTTTTGTAGTCATTCAAATGTCTTTTGTATAATGACCAGATTTTTTACCTTCTTGTTATTAGTTAGTATCTGCTTAAATGTAATAATTAGTTCCATGATTAATCATGTTTTACAGTAGTAAAAAAACTATGATTTTTCTGTACATGCTGTCATCATCTCTTTGATAGAAAAGATGTAGTTGTGAACCCATAGCTGTGATAATTGGCTATAGCTCAAAATGAACACCTGGGGGTACACATAATGTTAACTGGCATTCTGGAGCAGATGCTGTGCACAGAAGCTGGAGGTCAAGACATTCATCTACCCGATCTCAGCAGAGTAGTGCTATGCTGGATATCTCGCGGTCAATTCCTTTTGATGATGAAACTGAAGACGGGAAAAGTCATGAACTCAAAGTATACACCCTGGACCGAATAAAGGCTGCTACTAGTAATTTCAGTGAATCCAACAAACTAGGGGCAGGAGGATTTGGTCCTGTCTACATGGTAGGTGTCATATTTAGTTGACAAACTAATCTTTGTGTTAAACATTGAATCATGGTAATGGATATCATGAATCACCATATCCTGTAGGGAAAATTACCTGGGGGAGAAGAAGTAGCTGTGAAGAGGCTTTGTCGGAATTCAGGTCAAGGTCATGAGGAGTTCAAGAACGAGGTCATACTAATTGCAAAACTGCAGCATCGTAATCTTGTCAGATTACTAGGATGCTGCATACAGGGAGAAGAGAAGATCTTGGTGTACGAATACATGCCTAACAAAAGTCTAGATGCATTCCTTTTTAGTATGTATCACTTCCTTCCATTTCCTTTCCTCTAAAAGCAAATGTAGTATACTGATCTAATCGTGAATACTGATGATTGCATGAATAGATCCTGAAAAGCAAGGTCTTCTAGACTGGAGAACACGGTTTGATATCATTGAAGGTATTGCTAGAGGGCTGCTATATCTCCACCGTGACTCAAGGCTACTTATTGTTCATCGTGATCTGAAGGCAAGCAACATTCTTCTAGACATGGACATGAACCCAAAGATATCAGATTTTGGAATGGCAAGGATGTTTGGAAAGGATCAAAACCAATTCAACACAAATCGTGTCGTCGGGACATTGTATGGTGCAGTTCAAAACGACCTTACAATAACCATGATACTGCCACTGCGTTATGTTAAACTTGTATTTCATTTTGCAGTGGCTACATGTCCCCAGAATATGCGATGGAAGGCATTTTCTCAGTCAAGTCTGATGTTTATAGCTTTGGAATTCTGATCCTGGAGATCATCACGGGGAAGAGGGCTATCAGCTTTCATGGTCAGCAGGACTCCATAAACATGGCAGGCTATGTAAGCACATATTCATTCCGTACCCCCATACTTGATACTTTGTTTTCCTTCTTCATGGACCAACCATTTTCAGGCATGGCGACAATGGAACGAAGACAAGGGTGAAGAATTGATCGATCCATTGATAAGATTGTCGTGCTCACTCCGACAAGTCTTGAGATGCGTCCACATTGCATTGTTATGCGTGCAAGATCATGCCCAAGACCGTCCCGAAATCCCTGCAGTCATCCTAATGTTGAGCAGTGACAGCCCCAACCTTCCAATGCCGAGGCCGCCTACCCTGATGCTCCAAGGACGAGCTTCTGAGACGAGCAAATCAAGTGAGAAGGATAAGAGCCACTCAATCGGTACTATATCAATGACACAGATGCATGGAAGATAGGGACAACATACTGAAAACTACGGCACCACATCGTCGTCTTTTCCTATTTTTCATGATGTTATAAAGGTTTTGTTTTGGGTAGGGTAGAAACTTTTATGTGTGGGTGTAAGAGAATTTCATTTATGTCATATGTAAATCGTGGGCATTCAGTTTTGCAAACGAGATCTGTGCAGGTGATTTTAGGATAGCGCACTGCAATTTGTCAATCCATAGAGCAATTCTATGCACTTCAACAATTTGTACATAAGCTAATCATAAGATTTTTTAATACTATGCACTTCAACAATTGTTTTAATTCCTAAAACAGCAAGAATAATTTCAGCATATATAATAGACATTTTTTTAAGTAACAAACAAAATGTTTGTATAACATATTATACCCACCTCAAATATGTACAACCAAAAAAATCTGTTAAACTTGACTTGCTTCGAAACTGGAAAGATGGTCAGAGGTTCTTATGGCGACTATGGTGCCTGGAGTATCAAAGAAGCAATTAGTACTTGTGAGCTTGTGTGAGGAGACCCAGATTCATATGCATCGACGTATAGTACCATTCAGATCTGATCATTTGTCGGGTTCAAACGGGTTTGGATTGGATTTTTTAAAACCCGATAAAAAATTAATCGGCCCGAACCCAACCCGCCCCGATGCATTGGGTCATAAAGCCGGGCCTGAATTCGACCCGAAACCCAAAAACCTAAACCCGCACGATTGATTTTGCAATTTTTGGACCCGAATCTGATTCGACCCGACAGTTGGGCTTCAAATCGAGACCCGACCCAATCCGATGCACTAGTCGGATCAGATCGGATTAGTTTTTTGGGTTGGATTGGATCGGGTACGTCAGACCGGGCTATCCATGATGAGCAGGTCTAGTACCGCTCTCCCGCGGGCCCAACGCTGCTTCGCCGAATCGCCGATTCGCCGCGCCGTCGGCGGCTTGGTTCTTTACCGGTCGCCGGCGGAGCACGTGCTCTCGCCTGTTTCTCTCCTACTCCGCCCGTCGCATCGCGGGTGCGGGTCGTTGCCTTGGTCCGTTCCGCTGACTCTTCTTCTTCCTCCGTCCGAGCACGTAGCAGCTGCAGTTTCGGCTGCGCGTTCGCCGCGCCGGCGTCGTTACTCGGCTACTCGCTCATGGATAGAAAAAAAAAAACACGGTGCTTTTGGGGGCCTCGCGTGGTATCTGCCCGTCGATCTCCCAGGTAGAGACCGTTCCTCGGCCGTTTGACACTTTGACGGTTGTAGATAAACACGTGGGTGCTTACAGTATCTCCGTCCCATACTTCAAAGACACACTTCAAAGCACTATTCAGTGTACACTCTGTTTATCTCTTTAAAATTTCTTCGCACTTTACACTACACTGTAAAAGATTACTTCCCTTCAATCAAAACTCTATCCTTACGTTGCATGCAACTTCTCCTGCGGATGCTTAGTATTCAATCTAGTATCTACCAACTATGGTATCTACTCATAAAAGTGCTCCTGTAGTGATGCACTCTCTTTAGATTTTTTTTCCCTTTTCTCCATTGTCAACCAATCTGACTTATGCAATGTTTATCATTTTTTCTCAGTGCTTTCACCTTCCCGATGCCTACAATCAACCTATTTTCCTCTATACCCCACAGCCAACCTATTTTCCTATGTAACCCCCTCCCCCCACCCCCCACACACGTCCAAATATATTGTACAATTTAACATATTCGGCCTTGTTCTCTTCAACTTAAATTAAATTAAAATAAAGAAATAAAAATTTGTTATTTCTGTACAATCCAAACTATGTAGTACTTTATAGCCATTTTTATGGGGTCTTAAATATTTTTTAAAAATTACTAAAATATTTTTATATATATAATTTTTTGGATTCTCCAAGGTCTCTCTCGGGATCACAACTTTTTTAGATTAAAACTTTCACCAACTTTATCATGAAAAGAACAAGGTCTTTACCACATTGGATATTCAGTTGCAATGCACAGGCACTCTACTAGTGTATTATAGAACGAGCATGGTGTCCCGTTTGTTTGTGCAGCTATATTTATCTCAATCCTTTAATTTAACCTGGACTCGTGTCCTATTATTTTCTATTCTATATTTATGCAATTTTAAAAACAATAGTTTTGATCCCTACATCTAAAATAAATGTATATAACAAATACAAATTCAAAGAAATATACGAAATGTCATAACCAATAAGCACTTATATATTAAAAGCAATAGTGTTTAGTGTATATACTCAATATTCAAACTTGAAAGTAAACACTGTTTTTATCTTCTTATATGATTGTTTGCATCGGAAGTTGAATTGGTCGAACACACCGCATAAGGGGTTCAGAGCTCTGTTAGCACCAAAAACAGGTTCTAGACGTGTCAGCCGATTTAATCATGCAATCGGTAAGAAAAGCCGATTTAATCATGCAATCGGTAAGAAAAGTCGTAATCGCCTTTATGTACCAGATTAGATCGATAGGAGATCGAACCTGGAACATAAGGAAATTGATCCAAACTAAGATAAAAGGATAACAAAATTATTGACTTGGATCAAATCTAAACCATAATCTCAAAGGATGAATCGAATCTACTATCAAGATGACAAGAACAACAAGATAATATAAATTAGAGGGTAAACAATCTACCTTTTATGTGCAGGATATCAATTTGGATAAAAGATCTCATGGCACGTGCGCTTATAAGTAGTTATTTAGGATATTGGGTAATGTACACACCTGTCCTATACCTTTACCGAGAAGTTTGGGATGTATAGATTTAGACACAGCGGAAGCGTGGTGGACGTCGATGTGACGGGTGGTGAGCCACCAGCGGCGACTTGAAAACCACGGTGGCTCGACTGGCGGGAGGACAGATGTAGAAGCAGAACACTCACGGCGGCGGCTTCCAATGAGAGGGCAGCGGCAACACCTCGGGAACCAGAGCATAGGAGGTGAAGGCGGCTTGAAGATGCACTTGCGGAAGTAAGGCCGGGCTCTACACAGTGGCATCGTGGTGGAGAAGCTTTCAGCGGCGTTCAACAGCGGGGAACGGATGATGGAGGACCCGGGGCTGCACCCGGGAAATGAAGATTTTGTGATGAGGTGATTTTCAAATTGATGAAAATATTTTTGCGATGATTTTTGGAATATTGGATGATTTTTTAAATTAAAATTGATGATTTTTGGATTAATATTATAAATATTTGTAATTTGTTGGACTAACATTGGACTAATGATTCTATAATATTTGTCGGATTTATTTGAATATATTTTTGTAGAAAAAAGGGCAATATGTATGGACGGCATGTGCGTGAGTGCATGCAGCTAGCTGTGCATGTGGCCAAAGTGCATATGCATGCATGTTATTGGATGTGCTAGGTATAGGTGTGGGGCGGAGGCGCGGGAGGAGCTGGCGAGGCTAGCCCCGGTTCAGTTTGAGTAGGAGTCGGTCCGATATGGATTCGAGGTGTAGGGGCAAAGGTGGGTAATTTAAATGAACTTTAAGTGATCCAACTTCTAATCACGTGCGTTGGATGAGAGAAACACGGATGAGATCTGTAGTTAGATTTAGGCCAAACTGCTTCATTATAGAGTACTTTAGATATGTGTTAAGTGTTATGCATACCATATAGTTAGATTCGTATTTGAAAGTATTTTGATATGTTGTTAATTTTGTAGTTGTTTATGATATATTATGAAATAAATTAATGGTCAAAGTTATACATTGAAGACCGTGTCAAAAAACTTATATGCCTTATGTTTTGGAATGGATGGAGTGTAAAGTATATGGTATGATTCGGAAGGATCCAAAACTATTACCTTAAGATAGCATATATATTAGGATTTGTTGATCGTAATATCTCTGATATGGTTTTATCTTTACCGCTAGAATTGCTTGTGATTCAAGCCACTATGTACTTATATCAGTGTCCATGAGGCTCAATATAATTCATCCACCGTATCATATTCATCCTCTTGAATGCTATTAGAGTGGCGTTGTTGGTGAGCCGCCGCCCACAAAGCTTTCACTGCGCCGCTTCTAGGACTATATAATATTTCCTGGGGGGCCGCACAACCTGTCGTTAGCGTTTTTGTCGATCAACTTTAGATTGGTTTTTCTCTATGATTGCAAGATCCATTTTTTCGATTATACATTGGTTTGCATCGTCCCGCCTACGAAGTTGATGGCCCCTCACCTCTGGACTTTGCCCTCTTGATGGCTGCAACGACTCTTTGGTGCCTACCACCATTGCCGCTATGTTGGCCAACACCGATGCCAAGTTGAGCAACACCACGCAGGCTATCACCGTGGCATTGAATGTTGTCGTGCACTCGGCCACTCCACTCTTCGCTAGCTCCGTCATCTGCGAGCATGTGTGGCCACAACACTAAGAACCGGGCTATCTTCGCGTTGCCTTGATATGTGGTAGCGTCGACATCCGTGGTCGTGCCATCGTCTTCACCACCAAGATCAGATCTTTGTATCTACATTAAGCACAACTGCGACCACACCTCTACTTCTCATGTACTCCATGCAAGCCACCGTCATGCTACGTGCTCCTCTTTCACCGTACACTGCCGCCATTGAGTTTCTCTATCATTACTTATCATCTCATCCACCACATCTATGCCGCAACAGAATCTTTTTTATTTTCATGCTCATATACATCTTTTTCCTCATTTTTATATTGTCTAGGATTGACTCATGCCTTCCTTGGGTGTCTTGCGATTATGCCATGTGTCCTAGGAAGAATGGTGGAAGATTGTAAATACTAGCTGCGTTGGCGCGCCCGCGGCGCGTGCCGCGCGACACAGCCGGCCCCACACGGGTGAACACACGTGACGCCAGCGTCGAGCGAGCTACGAGCGAGCCGGCAGCGAGTGCGCTCGGGAACGGCCACGTGGCGACGAAACTCACGCGAGTTAGCGAGCGCGCGGAGAGGGCCACGTGGCGCCGGGACGATGCGAGTTAGTGAGCGTGCGAGCGCTGCGCGCGGGGAGGACCACGTGGCGCTGGGACGATGCTGCAACACGATTATGTACAATTTATTGATGATTTCTGAAGAACAGCTAAGCCAGAACGGGCAATTTTTCCAAGAGCCCAAGACATGCGAGAGTCTACTTGCCCAAATCATTCCCGGATAGCTCTATCCGTCCCGAGCACCACCGTTTCAGGTAACATGTTGCATGGAGAAGCACCGAACAGGGTTCCCAGCAGCATCATTCTCAAAAAAAGAAAAAGAAAAAAAAGCAGCATCTAGTGGGTCCGTATCATGCGACGTGGCATACCATACCCCATGATCCGAATGTCGGGGCTAACCAACGTGGCATTATAATAGCGTAATGCTATATAATTAGATCCTTAATTAATAGCATGTATTAGGTGCACCAGTTATCCTCTCTAGTCTAGTATAAACCCGTGCACATAAAGAACAGAACAAGGAACGTTCTTGTAATCACATACATCCATCCATATCAACACTATGTTAAATTCGGGAGGCCCAAAAGAGGATAATTTGTTGTATCCATTTTTTTTTAGTTTTCACACTAATATATGTTCGACATTTTGGAAGTCCCATAGCAGAAGAGGGCTTTATGATCCCTCGTTTAAGAAATAAGCTCAACGATGAGTCTTGTTTCCAATTGTTAACCCATCTAATTCGAGCGGTCGTCGCCACGTTTTGTGTCTCCCTTCCATTATACACCGTTGTTATCACTGTTGTCTTCCTCTTTGTTGTTGTTGTTGTTGCATCCCTCAAGACATCGAAAGACATCTTGTGTTGGTTCCTTTCCTTGGTGCATCGGTTATGTAATGACCGACATTCTTTAATCCTCATGGCGTTTCTGGTATTGGCAATATCAGGTGGTGCTATGTCTATGATGGCTTCGGCCGCATCGACCCTGGCATCATCCTCTTCTTCGACGATCGCTTGATTGCGTCATTGTCTTGTTCGTTCGTCTTTGCACCATGGCTCTATATGCGGCTACCATGTCATCCACTACCTCAATATGTCCCCTTGAACGTAGAATGTGGTGTGCTAATGCTTCAATTTTTAAAATGCAACTTTGATCACTAATTACTATTTCAATTTATAAATAAAAATTATAAAATTATGATATAGTGCAAGTGTTTTTTGATATTAATGTGTGTATGATTTTTATAGGCGAGCGCCAGTCCGACGCCTGGCGCTCGGTCCGGACCTGCGTATGTCGTGCGATCTCTGGCGTGAGCGCAAATCCAACGCACCGCGCTATCGTATGCATACGTGACTAGTTAGCAGACTAGTTAGCAATAGGCAGTTGACCATGTTTTTCATTTAAATTTCTGATTTTTGTACAAAATTCAAACAGTGTTCAAAATGCGTGAAATAAATTTCATAATTCTTCTAAAATCGAGAGGAACCCATTTTAAATACTTTTTGAATTTTTTGATTTTTTTCACTTTTTGAAATTTTTTTTATGTGAACTAGGAGAAGGCACTTATGAAACTTACATCTATACTAGCGAAATTTGACAGTATGCTGATGAAACTTGGCCGTGTGCTGATGAAACCTGATGAAACTTCGATGTAACCTGATGAAACTTGGATGAAACCTGTTGAAACTTGATGAAACTTGAAAAAACTTGGATGAAACCTGATGAAACTTGACAGTTCGGCAAAGTTTTACGAGTATGAAACCCAAGTTTTACTAGGCGAAACCCAAGTTTCAGTAGGCGAACCCCAAGTTTCACCAGGTGAGTTTGAGGAGTTATATGGCAACATATATCTTGTTTTGTTCGTAAAAATACGAGAAACACGTTGGTGCAAACAGTTTGTGGATTGGAGCATCCAGTCAAAAATTATGATCACCGAAAAGAAAAAAAACATGGGCCCCACCTACATGCTACAGTGCCACACGTTGCTGCGATCGCACATGCATACGCTAGCACGCGAGACCGGTGCGCGAAGGAAAGCCATGCATGCTCACGGGGCGAGTCCGATCTCGCCGGTAGTCCGAGCGTAAGCGTTTTTTATTTTTATATGCTTAATCCAAGTAGTTCAAGAGTTTTGCATACATAGAGTTTCAAAACTTTGACAATGGATACCTGTTAAATGATTAAGATCTGGATGGAGTATTCTATAGGCAATGAAAGTCTGAGAGAGACCAAGCGAGCAGGCGAGCAAGTCATTCCCAATTCTTCTGACCGATCGTGATGACGCACTGTGATTTAGTATACTTCGTGCTCTAACTTGGTAACACTGCAATGCGTATGGACACACCTCCCTTCTCTTGCTATTAAAATTGAGGTAAGAGCCTAGTGGTACACATTTTTTTATTTTAATCTATTGATTCTTGGTACATGATTGAAATTTCACTCATTTAAAACTCACGGCGTACTTGAATTGATGATGTGTATTGTATCATAATTTTAGTGCAAAATCTTTCTGTGATTATCAAATCGGTTTAGTATATGAATTTGTTCACTATAATTATTCATCTCTACTTACGCTCCGGCTTTCGTGAACGCTCAAATATTCCACCATATCATATCTATTATCCTCGTCTATTTTCTTCCTGAAGGCAAAAGGATGCGCATCCACCAATATGCTAGTGTGTGAACCTCGAGCTTCGCGGCCCCTTCCTCTCCAAACTGCTTTAAACTAGTCGCACCAAGCCTAATCTCTAATCAGCCCAGTCATTAAGCCGCCTTATCAGCCAGGCCTGTGATTAAACTCGGATTCAAAACCATGCGGCTTAACTGCTGAGTCCACGCGGTTCGCGCGCGCGCGCACGTACGTACGAATGATATATCCTCGTCCGCGGCAGCAGCGGCTTGTAGCCATTAGAATTCTCGAAGCAAGAAGCTCCAAGCCAGCCGCCATTGATGGCTTATGCTGCTGCGCTCGCCTTGCTCTGCTTCTTCTTCTTCTCCCTCCTCCTCCGCGCGCGCGTCCATGTCGACGCGGCCGACACTCTGATGCAGGGCAAGTCGCTGGCCGGGAACGGCACGCTCCTGTCGGCGAACGGCGCCTTCCTGCTCTCCTTCTTCACCCCGCGCGGCGGCGACCCGGCGCGGGTGTACCTCGGGATCCAGTACGCCAACGCCGCGGAGCAGACGGTGCCTTGGGTGGCCAACCGCGACGCGCCGGTGAGCGCCTCCTCGGCGTACTCCGCAACCGTGACGGCCTCCGGCGAGCTGCAGGTGCTCGAGGGGGAGCGCGTCGCGTGGCGGACGAACACGCCGTCGCCGCTGGGCAACGCCACGCTGACGATGGACGACTCGGGGAACCTCGTGCTGGCCGCCGGCGGCGCGATGCTGTGGCAGAGCTTCGACCACCCCACGGACACCTTCATCCCTGGGATGGAAATCATGCTCGCCCGGAGTAACGGCGTCGCCGTCAGCCAGACGCTGTTCAGGTCGTGGAGGAGCTCCGGCGACCCGTCCGCCGGCGACTTCACACTCGGGATGGACCCGCTGGGCTCGGCTCAGCTCTACATATGGAGGCAGCAAGGCCACGGCGGCAAGAACACCACGTACTGGAGGTCGGGGCAGTGGACGAGGTCCACCTTCACCGGCATCCCGTGGAGGCCGCTCTACCTCTACGGCTTCCAGCTCTCCGGCGACGCGTCGCACAGCAATGGCGTCCTCACCTACACTTTCAACACGTACAACAGCTCGCTCTTCAGGTTCGTGCTCCAGCCCAACGGCACCGAGACCTGCTACATGCTGCTCGACGGCACCGGCAGGTGGGAGGTCGTCTGGTCGCAGCCGACGATCGAGTGCCAGGCATACGCAATGTGCGGGCCCAACGCCCAGTGCTCCGCCGCCGGCGACGGCGGCGTCGCCGCCGTCTGCAGCTGCCTGCAAGGTTTTCGGCCGAAGTCCGGGCCGGAGTACGCCGCCCGGAACTGGACGCAGGGCTGCGTGAGGAGCGCGCCGCTGACCTGCGCCGAGAAGAACATCAGCGGCGCCAGCGGCGGTGACGCCTTCGCCTACCTCCCCGGCGCGAAGCTGCCGGACTTCGCCGCCTGGGCGACGACGGTGGGCAGCGCGGCGGCGTGCAGGCAGTCGTGCCTGGACAACTGCTCGTGCGTCGCGTACAGCTACAGCGCCGCCACGAGCTGCCTCACCTGGGCGCGGGAGCTGGTGGACATCTACCAGTTCGCCAATCTGGCAGATGGCTATGACCTCTACATCAAGGTGCCACCTTCTGTATTAGGTAACAGATACTCTCTTTTTATTTCCCTGAGTTAATGCTTGTGATTTCTACACTAACCAAGATCATTGGAAATATTTTTCTTTATCTAAAATAATATCATTAGAAAAAGGGACTAACTTTTCATCAGGTGACTGAGACTTATTTAGCTCTCAGTCGATTTTTTGAGCCGTTGATCAAACAACTTCATAGAACACAAAAGATCCAACAAACATCTACGTATGTGAAAAAATTGACTGACAGATAAATAAGTTTCAGTCGCCTGATAACTAGCAAAAGTGTTAGAAAAAATGCTGACCGGAAACTTCCATTGGCTCTTCATAAAATATTGCTAAATGCTTACTAAAAAAGATGTTAAAAAATCTATATCACACCTTGAACTATCACGCTTCATTTATATAACATATTGAACTATAAAACTAGATACTCTAACCCACAAAACCATAAAACTAGCGCAAATAACTCCTGAGCATGATTTTGGAGTTAGTTTTGCCACAGTGGCAAGGTGGCATGTGGCACGTGATATGACACTTGGGCCCACATGTCACTCTCCTTTCTCTCTTTCTCCCTCCTCCCTCCACTCTTTCCTATCCTCCCCTTCTCTCCTCTCCCTTTTGCTCACCCACCTACGTGCAAGCCTCACAGCCCGCCTTGCATGCGCTCCTATGCACCGCTGCGTGAGATCTCCGACCTCGTTACGCACAGCTACCTTGCCCACCCGCGTGGACCTCGTTTCACACTGCAAGGCGGCGTAGCGATGGCACACGGGTGGCGAGGAGGCTGCAACGCGCCCCGAACTCGGCTATAGCGGTAGTGCCAGATTGTGCGGCGACAACGGCCAATTCAGTGTTGCTTGCGGGGGCAGCGGGCGATTCGGTGCAAGAGGCGACAGAGAGTGATTTAAAGGTGAAGGCAGTCGGGTCAGAGGTGTGGGTAGTGGCGGTGATCGATTCGAAGATGCGGTCAATGACGGTGGCCGATTCGATGGTGGAGGCACCGGCGATGACCAACTGGGCGACAACGGTGGTCGATTTGGAGGTCTAGGCGGCAACGGTGACCGATTGGGCAACGACGACAACTGATTCGAAGGTTTGGGCAGTGACGGTTGAGGACTCCAGTGTGCATGGCCACCCGCACTGCAGAGGTCCACTGTCGGTCACCTCTTCCTTGGATGGAGAGAAGGGGAGGCTAGAGATAGTGGAGAGGCAGAAAGAGAAGAGGTGAGAGGAAGATGGATTTGAGAGGCTTAAAACTAGGTCCCACTTATTTATTTTCTTTATTTTTTGTTTTTATGTGACTAGGCAACCATGTCACTCGGCACGTGGGCAATACCACCTCCAAAACCTGATCGAGGGGTAAATTTGCGCTGGTTTCACAGTTTTCTAGGATAGAATAATTGGTTTCATAGTTATGAAGTTATATAGACGAAGCATTTTGGAAAAAGATTCTTGTTTTGGTGGTTCTAGCCTTGTGGGAACTAGGAAGGAGTGAAGGACATATAGTTTAGTACTTGACTGGGCTACATGCATGCCAACACAAAACAGCCAAACAACTGGGTTCTGACTTCCGAGCAAGAACACATGCCATTTTGGCATCTTTTCTAATTTTCTTATGCCAATGGGGAATATGATTTAGCCGTGTTGAAAATTAATCTTCAATAGGGAGATAACAATGGACTAATGGAGTCCTTATGGGATGTAGTTTTAGACAGAAACGGGAATTGAAAAAGGTAGCAGCAAAGCAATCCGGTGCAAATGCATGTGAAGTCGTTGAGAAAATTTCTTGGCATCAGTCCTTTCTGGGGTGGTTCTTTCTAGGATGTCGACGGTGTAAAATTCGCCAGACTGCCAGAGTAGTCGAGAAGCAAGATGGTTGCCAATTTGGACTGGTGAACGGTGATTGAAAGGTGGTAAAAAGAAGAAAAAAAGGCGAAAGATTGCACCCGTAGAAAACTCAAACCATATGATATTTGCTGAATCTGTGGATGAGGGAGATTAGCGTATCCAGAGGCTGATGAGTGACGCCACTCCCATTACTAATGCTGTATCCGCTGTCATTGTTGGATAACGCATTAAGACGGCTGAAAAGGTCTGCGCAGCACAGTTCGAACTTCGAAGGCCTGCAAAGCCTTAATCCCCTGATTCTGACTTCTGAATATGTGCAAACCGTTAATTTGTTCGAGATGCTGACCTCTGGAAGAGCGCACAAGGCGCGTCAGTCTCTTATTTCGCTTAAAGATTGTTCCGACAATGACGTGTGTTAAAGACCTCCAAGAACTAGAATATTTGCAATTTGGGGGAAAAAAAAGGCCATCTGACTCTGACGGCTTCATCTTGCATGTGCCTTTGCTTATGTGCCTTTCCTTTTGGATGAGGCCGTGAGGTGGTTTGTTAATTAGGTTTCAGCAATAACACACGAGCAAAATGCGAGACAAAGCTGCTTGGACCATGTAGGTCAACACATCTGACCATATATATGTATTACCTGATCTGAATGCGTGTTTGCGGGCTTGACCAATTCTCGAAGATTTCTTCCGCTGTCACAGGGTAGATTCGTGTACACAGTTCATTTGTTTCTGCTGAAAAAAATGTATCTGACAATTATACAATGCTGACAAGTTCTACTGTTTTACTGCATAGATACAGGCTCCAAAGAGAGACGATGGATTACGGTTGTCGTAATCGTAGGTATCGTCCTTGTGGTCGTGCTGGTAGCATGCGGCCTTCTCCTCTGGAGATGCAGAAGAAGAATCAAAGGTCCATATCTGAATTCTGAGGCAACAAAATAAAATTGTTTTTTTTTTTGAAAGAACAAGATATGGCGAAACAACATTTAACTCTCCGTCTAAACGGCTTGAGAAACTTTGAATCTGGCTCATCTTGTGCAGAGAAGCTTGGCATTGTTGGTAGGGCAGAGAATGGGGGGCTGTCGCTGCTGCATCCCGGCACCGGCAGGGAAGCGAGGCACGATTTCTCCGGGCCGAAGAAGCCTGAGCACGAGGAAGCCGACGGCGGCGGCGAGTGCGAGTTGCCGCTGTTCTCCTTCGAGACCTTGGCGGCAGCCACCGGCGACTTCAGCGGCGCCAACAAGCTCGGGGAGGGAGGCTTCGGCCATGTCTACAAGGTACTTGATTACAAGTTTACTACACCTAGATGCATGCTCTGCAATGTGCAAGGTTCAGAGGAGCTGACGACGAGCGATTGGTTCCATGGCAGGGGGTGCTTCCCGGCGGCGAGGAGGTCGCCGTGAAGCGGCTATCCCGCAGCTCGGGGCAGGGCCGAGAGGAGTTCAAGAACGAGATGACGCTGATCGCGAAGCTGCAGCACCGCAACCTCGTCAGGCTGCTAGGCTGCTGCGTGCAGGGTGAGGAGAAGATGCTGGTGTACGAGTTCATGCCCAACAAGAGCCTCGACGCCTTCCTCTTCGGTACGCACGAAACGACGCCTTCTCTGCTCGATCGAAACATGCAAAATAAAAGAAAGAAAAAGATGAAAGATTTATCCTCCGCGATGATCGACGATGGTGCAGATCCGGAGAGGCGAGGGTTGCTGGACTGGAGGACGAGGTTCCACATCATCGAGGGGATCGCCCGGGGCCTCCTGTACCTGCACAGGGACTCGAGGCTCCGCGTCGTGCACCGCGACCTCAAGGCCAGCAACATCCTCCTCGACCGCGACATGAACCCCAAGATCTCCGACTTCGGTATGGCCAGGATCTTCGGCGGCGACCAGAACCAGGTCAACACCAACCGCGTCGTCGGCACGCTGTAAGCACCGACAGTGATAGCAGCTCGTCAGGATTTCAGAACAGAGGCAGCAGCCGCCGGGGGTGCTGACATTTCTGTTTCGGTTGTGCTGTGCGGCAGGGGGTACATGTCGCCGGAGTACGCCATGGAGGGGCTCTTCTCGGTGAGGTCCGACGTGTACAGCTTCGGCATCCTCGTCCTGGAGATCATCTCCGGCCAGAAGAACAGCAGCTTCCACCACATGGAGGGCTCGCTCAACATCGTCGGCTACGTAAGCCCTCGCTGCACCTGCTCCATCTTAACAACAAGAATTAGAAGAAAAAATGCTAACTTGATGAGTGATTCTAGGCGTGGCAGCTGTGGAACACGGGGAAGGGGGAGCAGCTGATCGACCCGGCGATCCGGGCGTCGTGCGAGGCGAGGGAGGCGCTGCGGTGCGTGCAAATGGCGCTGCTGTGCGTGCAGGACCACGCGAGCGACCGGCCGGACATCCCGTACGTGGTGCTGGCGCTGGGCGCCGACGGCGCCGTGCTGCCGGCGCCGCGGCCGCCGACGTTCACGCTGCAGTGCACCTCGTCGGACAGCGGCAGGTTCAGGGACCCTAAGGACCTGTCCTACTCCGCCTGCGACCTCACCATTACCGTGGTGGAAGGAAGGTGACCGAGGCACGCCGGAGGAGACCGGAAAGGGCGCGACTTTGTTGATGTCGTAATTTTGGAAGGTTCAATCCAAATTCCAGGTTCCAATTCGTTGTGCTTTGTACAGTTTGGACTTTCAGAGTTCAGAGAATTTTGGGGGGCGCAAGGATCGGGAGGGAACGATGCCTGTCGAATGGCCACGGCCCACGGCTTCATTCAAGACGCGGGCTTCGTTCGAACATTGGGTTGGGCCAGGCCGAATACATGTTGTTGGTCTGTTTGCCAGTGCGCTAGGACTGAAAAGGATTTTCCGCCTAATTTTTTTAAAAACGGATTTTGGCCTAGTCGGTGGCTTTTGTTATAACCCTGGTGGTATTATGGGTAAAACCAAATTGGGATAGATATGTAATTATTTTTTTTAAAGTTTTTTGGTGGTCAAGAAACTCTATACTATAAATAGGAGATACCCATTATAAAAGATGAGCAATTGATTAACAAAGTGATGCCAGCTGACTTTCTCTCGCTACATCTGTGTCAATTGTTCCTCATCGTTCTTGTGATTGATTATGTGATTGGCATCCTCACCCGACTACTATGAATTATAACAACTTCAAAAGGAAACAAGTGCAGAGGCTAGGATTCGAGTTTGCTAGAGGCGGCAACAAGTCCCTTCGTTGGCGTTGCTGCCCCTCAATGCCGCCGTACCGAGACTAGGCCTGGCCGGAATAGGCTCTACCGCCACCATTCGGGTGCACTGGAAGCTAGGACTGAGCCGAGCCAGGGCATCGCATTCGCCGCCATCTACGAGACACACATGAGGAAGCCAGAGGCTAGGATCCGAGTTTGCGAGATGTGGCATTAAGAGCATCTCCAATGGTGCCATATCAGCTAGCTATAAGGATTTCAACTTAGTTTTTTGCTTATGTGGAGAAGAGAAGGAGAGTGTGCTAGCTACTAACTCGCAGCTAGTCTATAGCTGATTCCAATGCACCTACTATCTATTACATGTGGACCCATATTTAATATTATAGCCAATGTTATAGTTAGTCCCATTGGAGAAGCTAATTATATGCTATCTATAGATGACATGGCACTTGTTTATAGCTAGCAGCTAGCTGTACCATTGGAGATGCTCTAACAAGCCTCTCCATTGGCGTTGCTGCCCCTCCATGCCTCTGTACCGAGACTGGGCCTAGTCGGAATAAGCTCCACCACCACCATCCGGGTGCACGGGAGGCCAGGACTAAAGTCGAGCCAGGGCGCCCCATCCGCCGCCATCTACGAGACACACACGAGGAAGTCAGAGTCAGGCTGAAGTGACCGTCATCGCCAATGGCTTTGTGCTACCACACCATGCGGTCGCCTGTGTCGAAGCCGATCGAGCCTTGCTAGAACTGCACCAGTGGTGCGCGATGTCACTAGGGCCATACCGTAGGGAACAAAGGAAGCGTCGAGCTAGGCGTGCATGCGCATGAGCTTCTGTCGCCGATGCCATCAGAGTTAGCTAATGTGCGTATGCATCGGCCGCTACTGCCGCGCGTGTACGGGCCCACGAAGTGTCGTTGCCTGGGCTAGCGCATGTGTGTGGGCACGTGCTTGTGCCACCGCCGCCTTTGCACCTCCTGGGCATGAGCGCGTGCACGACCTGCCGCCTATTTTAGGGCATTTGCGGACACCACCGCCGTCAACACGGGCTCTCAAACTTATTCCTCATCTGAACTCCTCTGTCAGTGTTCGTGCTCCTTCCATTCCCCCATTCCTGTTCCTCTTCACCCAGATTAGCGTAATGCGCCCACCACTACACCATCTCTGTATGTCCTCAATGCTCTGCTCCTTCCTCGAGTCGTCATGCAACTTTGACCGGCCACCCTAACTTAGGTCACATGTGTTGAACCCCGCACAAACCACCACCCTCTTGCCACTGCAATGTGACTTGATTCCTAGAGACATTCCACATTGTAATCCTATTTCTATGCATAAATTTGTCTTTTCCCATAATATATCTACCCAACCAAAGGGTTCTCCCTTATGGTTTCGGCATAAAAACCCACCACCTGCAGTTCTAACGATGCCACCACTTCTTCACTGCACGGCTGCACCACCTCCCACTAATTGGTTTCCGTGTCCTCGACCCCACTCAGGACGGTGGTAAGGGGTTGGGGAGGTGGCACTCAGTGAATCCCGAATAAAACTTCAAGAGCTGGTAGAAGAGAAGGATGGCTGCCGAAGAGAAAAAAGATGGCGGTACCAATGAGCATTTCAGTGGTACATGAATAAAATATTTTTAAGCAAAAGATTTAAGGGATTAACTTGCAAACCGAATTTGTAGTAAAAAAATCAGTTGATATAACAAAAAATGAAAATGATGTCAGTTTCTATATCTAAACATTTTTTTCTATATAATAATAGTTAACACTATCCATTAAATAAAAAGGTACAGAAAAACATTTTTAAAAAAGTCAATTGCTCAAATTTTTTTTAAAAAAGTCAATTACAGAAAAAATGATTGTTTGTTTGGAAAATCCAAACATGCCATACTCAACAAGCATTTTATTGACTCTGAAAGGTTGAAAACAGCTTTTCTTTGAGACTTTGACCGCATTGTATAGTTGACAAAAATCAATACGTGATGTCCTACATTCTACTCATCATGGGCTCCAAATAGTAGCTTGCAGGTGCGTCGCCATTCAGCCTCATCCGCACCTCCACCTCGAACCTTGCCATGGCCGCCGGCGGCAAGCACATCAGCACAGCGATCCTCTCCTCCCCTCTCCCGTCCTTCACCTTCACATGAAATGTCGCCAGGGTCACCGCCGATGGCCCGCCGTACACCGCCTCGCCCCACCCGAAGTCGACGCTCTCAAACCCGGCCCGCGTCACGTCGGAGACGAGGTACGTCCGCGCCGCGCGCCCGAACCGCGGCCTCCCGCGCTGCACCAGCAGGCTGGCCGCCGACCGCATGTAGCCGTCGGACGCCGCCTTGGCCTTCGCCTCGGTGATCATCCGGAGCACGTCTCGCGGCGAGCTCTCCCGGAGCTGGCCGGCCGTGCACGACGCCACCGCGAAGGCGAAGGCGTTGCCGTAGAACCCCGCGGGCAGCGGCGCCGTCGTCCTTTGCCCGCGGGCGTTCACGACGAACATGGCGCGCACCTCGTCTTCGGCGTCGTACGCGAGCGCCGCTGTCCGGCACTGCCAGAGGAAAGCGGCGAGGATGTCGAAGCTGGAGGCTCGAGCTCGCGTGGCGGCGCCGCCGGCGGGTGCAAATGATCGGCGTAGCGCCGACACCTCCTTTGCCCCGAAGAAGAAGGCGCGTTGCACGAGCGGCTCGCTGCCAAGCACGTCGTGGTTACCACCGGTCGCCGTCTCGTCGTATTCCGGGTGGCTATGGGTGACCTTCGGCGGCGATGGCGCCATGAGCAGCTCCCTCGCCCACACCGGCGTCACGGTTGGCGCGGGCAGGCCCCGTGACATCTCGCCCATGGCGCGCAGAAGCTGCACGACGCCAGCCGCGTCCGCTATGTTGTGGCATATCTGTATGCCGAACACGAACCCATTGCACCTCAGTCGTGTAACCTAACACATATATGTTGCCATGTTAGTATACAGTATGCGGATATAATTTTCAAGGTTCCACTTCCACACAGGGCTAACTTGAATCCCTACTCGACCTCGATTTGACACTACTACTCGTACGACGTGGAATGATTTGAAGTTGTTTTATTTGCATGCATGCGCAGAAGCAGATATTTCAAGTGGCCCTATGATTCAAGACATGTTCACGATCATAAGATCTCTTCGAGACAGGTCCGGTCCTGAGTTTTCAGAGGCCCGCGGCGAATTATAAATAGAGACCCCCTCCCTCATACGCACTATTTTTATAAACTAAAAAAGACGATATTTAGTGTATTATAGAAATTATTGCTGATAAATAAATGACAGTATAAAAATAGGATTATTTACCTCAAATATTTTGTAAAGATTATCTTTGGCAATATCTTCTAAAATTTTACTACCAGATGCATATTTTCTAGACGGAGATGTCAATAACGTGCTGCAAGTAACAAAGTTGAATAGTATATATAAAATGCATTAATACATGTGTCTAAGCTATAAAACTAATAAGAAGTGGTGATCAGATGATTGCTTATTCGCCTAATCGCCACGATGCAGGGACAAAACATGCCATTACTGTGACACCGAGCTAGTGAGTCACGAATAAGGACTCACACATGCATTAGACACGTTTTACGTTAGAGTTGAACCTATTTATCGGACACTTCTGCCCTACCGAAGGGAGGGGCCCCTTGGGTTTTGGGGGCCCGGGGCGACTGTCTCGCTCGCCCCACCCTAGGAACAGCCCTGCTTCGAGATTTATATGTGGCTCCCGCTCCCCTGGGTAGGCTATTACTTCTTTTTAATGGAGAAGTCCTTCAATTTATTCAAATATTACAATCATATTTTCCCCCTCCTTATCTTCCACTAGACTAGGCCAAGCTGGCTCTTTGTCTCTATGTGGCCGTCGGGACGCCAAAAACACCCACATGAGTCGCATTGTATAAAGTCGAAGTGTCCTTGAGCAGCACAAAACTTTTGTGTGGACATCAGCATGGTCACTAGCAAAGAGGGTGATGGTCGTCGGTCACAGCCAAGTGTGCTAGGTAGGGGCGGACGTAGCCAAAATTAACAGGAGGGCCTGACAATAAGAGGTAATTCAAATTACCCCATTCCCTTCTATTTTACACTAAAACTTATATATAGGTTTAAGATGGGGCTCCACGATAATAGACAATGTAGGTAGGGTTAAAGCCCCCAATGCCCCACTGCTGGATCATCCCCTGGTGCCAGGGGGAGCTAGTTAGCTAGGCCAGAGGGGAGAGGTGGAGAGAGGAGGATAAACAAATGTATTGCTGTCTTCGAAAATCTTGAAAATTTTTTTAAAAAAATGGGAGTACGGAACAGCGCACGAATCTAAGCACGGAGAAGCCGTTGTACATGCGGATTTACGTTTTCCCTGCATGTGTGCATGACAAAACAGCAAGGCGTTTCTGGCTTCCTGCACGATGTATTCACCTGAACGAAGAGCAGCGGGCGGCCGATGACGACGGCGCTGCGGCCGTCGGGCTCACAGAGGAGCTCCTCGTAGCACGGGATGGGCGGGCACAGCTCGTCACCGAACTCCTCGAGGGAGACGTCCGCGTCGGCCTCGACGAACACCACGCCCTCGCCAGTGCACTCGACGACGAGGCTCCGCTCCGGCAGGACCTCGCGGATCCGGCCGGCGACGGGGTAGTAGTGCACCAGGGCGTCGGCGAGGCCCTTCCGGACGACGGCGGCGGGGTCGACGCCGACCATGGAGGCGCTGCCCCGGAAGAACAGGAGCCCCGAGCGGTAGAACCGGAGGCCCTCCTGGTCGTCGATCTCCGACAGCGGCCTGAGCCCGCGTGGCGTCGCCGTGGAAGGCGCTACCAGCGCCGGCGCGGAGCGCCTCACGGTGAACGCGAGCGAGGCCATTGGAAGAGCTGGGAGTTAATCAACTGATGCGTCGATCGGGCGCTTCGTTTCGTTCCGTTTCTCTCCTTCCAGAGCTCGCATCACCGGAGCAAGCAATTTATAGCGTAGCTGCGTAGGAAACGATTCTTTTTAGGCTGTGGCTTGTTGCGCGCGCTTGCGCGTGCATGACCGGCGGAGAGCTGGAGAGCGATGCGAGTACCTACCACGCACGAATCCACGATACGGGGGTGGACGAAGACGACGGAGGGGACGCCTCGAGTCGCCAGTGGCGGTCAGTGCGCGCGCGGGTTGGTTGATGGAGAAACCGCATGAAGTGGAGCGTTGAAATCATGGTTCCGTCCTGGCGGGCTGGACTGCTAGAAGGCGAAGCCGGTACAACAGACTTTGAGACTACGGCTGTGAGAATACTTCATGCCTGATTGACTGAACTCCGTGGGTCAGCCCAGGCACCTGGCCTCCTGGCTCCCGTCTAGCTATCTGGGCCGTCGGTTACGACCCATGCATTCACCATGCGGATCGCGACAAATCTTGAGGGCCAAAGCCGTTGAGAAAGTCCCAAAAACCGTCGAAAAAGGTTAATTTCGACTGCGGGCCGTCATGATGACAACATGGTCGGGAGAGATGGCCTGTCTCGACGATTGCTGGCTAGCATTAGAGAGGAGGAGCTCAGTCGACGCGACGCGAGGCCAACAGACTGTCTCGACGGCCTTTGAGAACTATATACGCTGATGAGACATGCATATTTTGCACCCTGTGTAAGGTACCCTATGCGCTAGGCCGCTAGCTATATAAATGGATGATATCATTGCACTTGGGGTATTGTTCGTTTCAGCTTAAATTAAATTAATTAAATTAAACAAAAATTTGTCTTTTTCTATAAGCCAAATAATGTAATATCTTGTAGTTATTTTTGTGGGGGTTTAAACCTTTTAAGATTAAAATTTTCAACAACTTTCAGCTCTAACAAACAGGGTCTTGATCATAACAACATTTGCAGTGTATAGACATGATTTAGGGCATCTCCAATGGTAAAGTCAATCACTGTTTATAATAGAGATCATAATGTGGGCGTACGTGGGGTCTCGATCTTCTAGTAAGTTCGGTAGGTGTCAAACGATATAAACAACCCGGCTACCAACCACAAAGCAGACTGGAAGTCCCGGCGATCGCCAAATCACCACAACGAGCGTTATCAATCTAACCAGAAGCACGATCGACCTATCCACGAAGAACGAACTCCTACAAACAACCGAAGAACGAGCAAGAAAACAAGATAAGCAATTTCAATATTGCGAATAAAGAAAGTTGGGGTTCTGAATTCTTGGTCTTATTAGTCTAGCCGAGACAAGAAGAATAAGATGAAGTTTCACATGAACATGACGAACTCAACTAAACAAAACCCGAGAAAAGTTAAGCACAACGGTAGCCATATGTAGCGCCACGGTCAAAGGAGGAGCGCCGTCCACAGGGGTCCCACACACGCGCAACCTTAGGAGTACATGGACGCCTCTCTACCTCCATGATGGATGCCGCAACCTCCATAACCGGCATGTCCTCTACCTCTTTGCCTGGCGCCCCTTCTTCCTTCGTGGTCATGGCCATGACCGGTGCCCCACCTACCTCTACCTCGCCAGCATAGATCGCTGCGCAGATCCTTGCTACACTTCCGACCAACGTTCAACCTGGTGTTGCCTTTGCTCTGGCCATCGCCGGGCTTCTCCCAGCCGTGTTTGAGCTTTCGCCGGACGCGCTCGTGCCTATCTGTGCACGTCTATACCCGATCTGCGTGGCCTCTGCATGATCGTTCTCCTAAGCGCAGCAGGTCACGACGCAACCCCGTTCGGCGTGCTCTGGTCCTTGTCCGTTGTCTGCCAGATCTGCATGGTGCCTATTGCTTTGGTGTGCACACTCATGGCCATAACGTGGCTGCCCTCGGCACATACCTTGGCACGCTCAGCCTCGGCATGCCCGGCCATGGCATGCCCCAATCTCGTACACAAACGCCCTTGCCCGATCTGGCCAGCACCGACGCAAACAACCTCGACGCACGTCTTCGCATGCATGTCAGTGCGGCCGGCCTCGTCACACTCGGCTTGGTTCAACGTGGCCGGCGCGACTGACCTCGGCGCGCAGCTTGGCACGCATGCGGCCGGTCTTAGTGTGGCCGGCCATGGCGTGACCCTCAGTCTAGATTTGTTTCTTTTTACTAGGCTCGTGGTTTGCTTAATATGTTGCAACGTTTGAACTATATTGGTAACTCGGTCCAAGAATGTTATCAAGAACTATAAACTAGTTTATTACGTTGTGCCTAGACCTGTCAAACCCTGGGTCGGGTCAGGTTCGGGTCGCGTTTGGAAAAACCCGGTCCCGCGGGACCAGGCTTGAGCCTAGCCTGACCCGGTGCACCGAGCCTCAAATTCGGCCTCAAACCCGACACAAGGGTCGAGAACCTGATCCGAAACCTGAAAACTCGACCCAACCACGGCTAATTTCGCAATTTTCCAGAGCCCTCGCCCGACCTGACCCGGCGGTCGGGCGTCAAATCGAGGCCTGAACCCGGCTCGGTGCACTGGTCGAGCCGGGTTTTTTTTGGGTCGGGTCTGGCCGAGCAGCCCATGAGCAAGTCTAGTTGTGCCTTAGAAGAAACTGAGGATTCTATGATGGTTACTCTTGGATGGGCTTAAACATGAGATTTAAGACATTCTTGATTACAAAGAATACAATTCTATCAACCGTTTATTCTACCTCGCTTCAAAAATTGAAAGGAAAGTACAGGGACAACAATCTAGTACACGAGATAGCTTGGGTGTTTCGTCAACCTCATGATTGAACCACGAGGCAGCAAAGGTTCCATATTCTACTCCCCACCGTACATCTCCATAGGTTGTTTGTTTGTCCGCACCGGCATGTGATGCAAACACAGGCAAAACAACCTTAATGCAAACGTTCACCAAGAGTTCTTCTATTGCTTCTACGAGACGAACATGCGACTTGAAATGTTTTCGGTCCAAAGAATTTGGACATACGAAACGTGACTATTATCTATCCCCCATTATTCATGAAGATGGTGAGTATTTTTCTGCTAGTAATATTGATGGTGAATCTACTTTAGATGTCACTAACCTTGTAGTTGAGGATGGCTCTGTTGGAACATTTTGTGATGTTGCAATGAATGAGGATTACATGACCCTTTTTGCGACACATATACTTAGTGCACAACCGGAACATCCTCAACAAAACAAATGACACAATCTATTTCATAAAAGCTTCATCGTCAACAAGTATGTGGTGTTGGTCATGAAGTTGCAACAACTTTTCTATCATGGACATGGTCGAGAGGTTTGGCTTGACCATGGTCCAGTTCGTGTTGTAAAGTCAAGGGTACCTACAATTGTCCGAGAACACCTCTATCTTGATCATTATCATGATTGTATCGATTGTGATGTTGTACTTACGGATGCTTGTTCTCTGTAATTAGGTAGACCTAGGATATTTGGTACAGATGTTCATCATGGTAGGTCTAATCGATATACATTCATATTCAATGGCAATAAAATTATGCTAGAACCTATGTGTCATGCTGAACTAGTGCAAAAGAACTATCCATGCGTTGGAAATGTTTCCTTAACCAAGCTTATTTGTTGATTATGAGGCAACCAACCCTTGGCTACAGTAAATGTGGCTTTTGTATAGGGTTGTGATCAAAGTAGAGAGAGATGATACCTACCCTGGTTTAGACCCCTATAGGTGGAGGTAATAGATGTCCAACCTTCTTCACTACGAGGATGATGAAGTACAAACAAAATCATGACCCCAGAACTAGGTGAGAGCTCATGTCGAGATCATGGTGTCTAAATGTTTACAATGTGCTTGAGATGTGATTAGACGTTTACGTAGATGTGTCTATGCCCTAAGGTACGATATAGGGGGGGTTATAATGTCTAACATGTTAGGATAACTATGGCTACGAGGCAAAGTCCTAGCCGAATATGTTCCTGACTTGTGCTCCAAGATGAATCCAACCCTTCCATATTCAAATGTTCCTGACTTGTGCGCCAAGTTATTTCCCGAATGTAGTTGTACCCTACATGGAAACTCATAGCCTTCCAAATAACGTCGCACCATAGAATTGCCTCACAGTGTAACCGCTATCTAAACCACAAGAAGCTCGAAGAGCACAGGCTCTGTATGAGACCATGCCCCTAGGCTAAGGACAACCTAGGTCTTTTGGGCTTCGGAGAAAAAGATGTCCCAAGACTAGGAATTAAAGCCTAGTCACACGTAGACCGGTAGGCAACATGGGTTCCTCATAGGCCTGGTGCTCAGGAGAACTCTTGGGCCCACATCTATGGGTCCAGATGATGTTAATAGAGTGTAATCCAATCCCTGACAAGAACGTTGAACGGACTAAATAAAAAAGAAAGAATGTAGTGCAAGAGATAAACGGAGTACATGAAAAAACAAACATTGTGATATGAAATCTGAAATTAAATTAAAAGATATTGTTCTTTGTCGGCAGCCGATTTACAAGATCGGATTCCACCTGCGTAAAAACGTACTAGTCCCAAGGATCATGGCTAGTGCACACAGTTAAACAGGAACGGTACATTACCAACGTTCTGATTATTACATAGAGGGAACTTAGTCCAATACATTACACAAGCAACGACTCGCAGGCCGCAATACAGAGTACACAACGATACAAGCCTATTACAACATCTACTAACTTATTTATTCCACAGGCACGAGGGCTGTAGGAACACGCAACCCTACTCTTCATAGCCATCATCGGAGAACGATTCTTCATCATAGTCAGGGTCCTCATCTTCGGACGGCGGGCCGAAGTCGGACGGACCAGCTGTTGAAATTTTGAAAAGGGAGAGGGGAAAAATGAGGGTGAGTACAAATTGTACTCGCAAGTTGGAACTGATGCAGATGGGGTTTAGTACAAGGAGAGCTTGGGATATTTAGCGGAAAAAGCATTTCGAAAACGTTAAACCGTAACATTTTCCTTTGGGCTCTTCTCAAATTACTCTCGCCACTTGGCCTCAGTGCCATAGCGAGATAAAACCATTTTTCATTTCTTTTCTCAAAACGGTTAGGTACAATCCACGCGAACAATTCCCGGTAGGCCGACCCCCAATCCGGGATGTAGCCGGTGGCACCTAACTCAAACGAAAACCTTCTCAACAGCTTTACACATCGCAAACCCTTTTCTTAAAATACCTTTCTTAAAACAGCTTTTTAGAAAAGAATATCTACCATATGAACAGTCCCTTCGCGCGCTCGCAACCGTGAGCATGGTTATCATGATAGTTTTAACTCTGCAGAGTGGGTACGCTTTACCCTCGAGAGGCTACGCACCAGAAGTGTTTTGCCACAAAATCATTACACTCAAGGACTACTGTTATGGCTCAGTTCGTAGGATCAAAGGACGAACAATCCTTAGACTAGGGAGGGACAATATTTTAGCTCGGTTTTCTCAAAACGGTGCCACACTGCACCCACCGACAAAATTCCTCCCTAGTCGAAAGATTTTTGGGGAAAGAGGAAAATCATTTCCTACTAAGCATCACCCTCGATGCACCTACTTAAACCAGCTTTTCTCTAAACTTTTCTCAACACATCATTATTTTCACACAAATGATGATATAATTTCGCATAAAGATTTTTAAGCATTTGTCCTACCACAATGGAGTATATAATTATACGCAACTTATCTTTTAGCCTTAAGTTTTTAATCCTACCATATTTCTTACCTCTACTATTTGACATGGTAACTAAGTCTAGTAAATACGGTATTTGTCACTTTAAAGTAGCATGCATGTTTTCAATCCTAACAAATATTTTCTAAGCAATGAAAATGGCTTCTCGACATGTTCAAAGGGGACTTGCCTTGATCGGATCCCGGGAAGGCGAAGGGGGCGTCGTCGAACGGGTCTCTAGAGTCTTGGCCTCCTAAACGCGCAAACACGCAAGCAAGGCAGTACACCAACCATCAGTAAAATATTTTGATGTATTTTCATCTATGAAAAATGCCATAAAACCCAATATGCCCACATGAAATGATACCTTCCCTTAAATCTATCCATTAAACTATAATGCAAAAATAGCATGAAAAGCATACCAGACATACTTCCAAGGGACCCAGGGCCTTTAAAACGTTTTAGAATGTTTTATGGAAATTTTCAAAAGGGATCTAACTATTTTTACAATACACATTTGCATACCATAATCAATTTTAAATAGAATCGGAATTTCAGAAAAAGAGAAGAGGGGAAAATCAAGTGGTGGGCCGGCTTCGGCAGCGCGGCCCATGGCGGGGCAGGCGCTCGCGCCCGCTGACCGATGGAGCCCGCGACCCCACCTGTCAGCGCCACCCGCAAGGGACATGAGGGGAAAAATAGGGGAGACATTCTGGAGGCGGCGAAGCCCATGGTGGCGACGACTCCGGCCACAGGGGATCAATTGGACGCGCGGGGAGCGAAGGATGAGCGAGGCGAACGCAATGGCGGTTTTGGCGTCCCAAGAGGTGGACAGGGTAAGCGGTATGGCGGCCCGTGGCGGCGGTGACTCACGGGCACCGCAGCGCCGGTGAGGCACACGATCCGAGCCCAAATTTCTTCGGCCGAAAGAATGAGGATAGTTGAGGAGGCTACCTGAGAGCTCGCCGAGTCGAAGGAAGCGGCAAGGCGGCAGAACCACGGCGGCGATGACGACGTGGGATCCGGGGACACGCAGGGACCACACGGCTCCACTCCACCGGGCGTGAGCTCCTCTGGGATGACCTGAGGCCAAACCCAAGGTGAGGATGGAACGGAGGAACCGAGGGCGAGGTAACGGAGAAGAAGGGAAGGTCGCGGCGGAGCAGGGAGCGACGGCGCACCGGCTCGGACAAACAGCGATGCGGCGGCGCGAGTAGAGAAAATGGAGGAGCAGTTCTCCATTTAAAGGCACGCTTCGCCCGTGAAGCTTTAATGCGGCGCGCAAGGTTGGTCGGCAACGCGGAGCAAACTCCGGGCCGATGGCGTGGAGGAGAACACAGGACGCGATGGCATCGTGTCGGACTTGGCCGGCGACAAGACAAGAAAGGCAGTGAGATGGAGGAGTACGGAGGAAGACGATAAGGGGGGACGATCGTGCGAGAAAAGGGAAACGAGCCTTCGGGAGAGGAGAGAAACAAAGGAGGCAACCGACGAACAGGGGAGAAGAGGACCAGGGGAGAAGAAAGAGGGGGAGGAGGCTGACGAAGGGGACCCACCCGTCAGCGAGGCTTCATCGCACGGGTACAAGAGAGGTGGGCTGCGGCAGAATGGACCGGCGTGGCACCGGCGGCCCAAACAGAGGGGAAAAAGAGGAGGCGGAGAAAAGAAGGGAAAGAGAGGGGGTGGGCCAGAGCTTGGGTCGAGAGAGGATTTCTTTAAAAAAAACACTTTGAATTCTGGTTCCCTCCGAATTTGGAATTTATTTTTGAATAACTTTTAAATAAAGCAATATCTTGGTGAAAAAACTTTGCCTTTTAGAATTAGATATCCCAGTTCAAATTAATAACTTTAGGATTTGATTATAAGAAAATCTTACATATTAAGCAAGATACTATATTTGACAAAAGGTATTTATTTTGAATACTCAAAACACAAATTTTTATCTCACTGACGATGCAGGAGATGATGATGCCAGGATGCTCTCCATATTAGATATTTTAATATTTTAAAATCGTGCAGTTTAAGAAATTATTAACGTGCCAAATTGATTTCAAAAATTTGGAACGTTACATTCTTTTATCTAGAAAAACTTTTGTGAATGGTGATTTGGCTTAAATAAACCATTGCATGATTTAAAGGATGCGTCTATTGCCTTGCTCCAGGGGCGGAGGGCTCGTTATGGCAAGGTATAGCCCGCGCCATATCTTAGCCCAGCTAACCCAGAGTACCCCTAGTAATTTTTGTGTATGGCCAGCCCAGCACAGAACTGTGGCCAGCCGAGCCCCCTCAGCGAGCAGAGGCGGCGCTAGGATTAGTGCCGGCCGCCGCCTCGCCTCGCGCCCTCGCCGTCGCCCGGCCAGCCGCCGCCTCGCCGCTCCCCTCGCCGGGTCTCACGGCTCTCGTCGACGCCCTCGTCACCGGCGGCCGCTGCGACGTCCACGTATGCGCACCGAATCGTATGTGCTCCCAATCCGAGTTCCGACCATCCAAATCCTTCATTGCTTGCATTTTTCTCCTAACGCCAGGAGATTCTTCGTTTTGGATGGATTTGTTGCGAACACCAAGTAACCGACTAATCCATTTTTCTATGATGATTCTAATATCAACTAATTAGTGTATAACATTTCCTTGATTTGAAGGGACAAACCTGTCTGCGGCCACTCCATCACCATCCGCGAGACCGTTTCTGCGACATCCGTGGAGTTCACAGGGGCGAAAGCTTTTGAGATATCAGGTGAAGGTTCTTCATCCATTTGGATCATACTAATCCTCGGCCATTGACGATTGGTATTTAGTTTGACGATGGTTGATATAGGGACACCGGTGGATTGCGTCTCATTGGCGTTATCTGGGAGGCTGTTTTCTTGGTCGGCTCCTGCTTTGGTATTTTTCTTGCTAACTATGTTTATTAAGTTTTTTCTAAAAAAAATGTTTATTAAGTTTTTCTAAAAAAACTATGTTTATTAAGTCAGTTTCCGATTTCGTAACCTTGTTATCGTTGATGGCGATTTCATGTTGTTTGAAGGTGATCTGTGGCATCAATGCAGGGCTGAATTGTGTTTAATTATGAGATGTTTGCTCTTGTTTCAGACGTGGTTCATTTGTAATCTGTTTCTTACCTTGTTATGTTATGTAATTTATTACAAATTTGTGTAGGCTCCACTCTTCGGCTATTGCTGCTGCAAGGGAGGCCTTAATGTATGGGGATTGGGGAATGAAGATCATCAAAACCGAGTTGCGCAACAAGATGTCCGACGGTTGGTTTAATGACTTAATGGTGGTCTACGTTGAACAGGAGATATTTAAAGAACTTGACCTTGAAAATATTAAAAAGACATCTCAAAAAAAGAAAGATAGGCAGATGTAATTGCCTAAGTCTCCTAGACGTAACATATTGCATTATCTTATCGGTATAACTTCATAACTTGCAATCCATTTCTATCTTTTATATAACTTATCCCCAAATGTTTAACTACTAATTTATCTTTTATCAATTTATCTTTGTTTGGCAGATTTTTTTTAAATTGTTCATTTCATGTATCCTCTGTATTTTGTAAACTTCGTTCGAGATACTTTTCTATAATCTTCTTGTCTTAATTTTTTTTTTATGTGTGTTTGTGTTGAATGCGTTCCCCAAACCCGCCATACCATATTTTTCATCCGTCCTACGCCACTGCTTTGCTCCTATTGGTGATAATCTTTTTGCAAGAGAATACGGTTTGAGTTGATGACAACTCAAATTCAAGAAGATGAGAAGATGAGGGCATCGCCGACAAGCATATGTCTCTCCCTTCTTATGCTTCCACTACTTCGACTACACTGGCTAAGGGATTTGGAAAGCGACAATATGACATAAATCTTCACACGAAGCCATTCGTGCGAATAGCCAAAATATCCACGGTACCCGACCAGGTGGGTTCGGGTCCGAGTCTCACATTAGACCCACAGGTATCGATTTTTTGGGTCCATGTCCGGGTCCCGAGTTAGGTCTGGGTATAGATTTGTACTCGTGGGTACCCAATGGGTACCCAGAAATGCCACTGGCAAGTGGGCCATGCTTTTTCCGTGCTCTCTCGGTCACAACCCCGACCCACAAAACCCTAGCTGCCACCCAAAAAACCCCAATCCTCCTCATTCCCCGTCTAGGTCGACCCCATCTGTCTCACCTAGACTTGTGCGGCCTCTGCTCACCCTCTCGCCCATCCCTCGCCGTGGTTGCTGACTCCAGCTGCCGAAGGCCACCCCACGTCCCTGCTCCTCCTTTCCCATTCCTAGCCTACAGACCACCAACACTGCAATCCACCACGGATCTTCTCTTCAAATCTTCATTCACGGATGTGCAGCCTCTAGTCCCATCAAATTGATTGAACTTGGGTGGATGCCAGTCGGCAGGGTAAGGCACGAGATCATAATAAAAATATTAGAAATAGAAGTTCATATCAAATTTGAATAAGAGTTTGTACACGTACAACAAAACAATATAGAAATTAAAAATAAAAAATAAGAGGAATAAGAGTACATGTTAGATTAAAAGTAAAAATCCATATCCACTAACAAATAAAATTGCATAAATTTGAAAAAGAAAATAGGATAAGAGTTCATGTCAAACTAAAGGAGTAAGACAAATTATAACCACGCAAACATGCATGACACCATGTTTGTTAACATTAATACCAGCCATTCTATCCTTTTGTAGGTTATTCAAGTACAATGCTAGAACGGTTTTTTTTCTTTAGAAGATCCAGTCTGACGGCTTGTTCACACATTCCTAACAAATGCAAACCTCTCCTTTTCGCGTAGGTTTTTTTTTCTGAAAAACAATGTGGTGTTGGCGTTGCATCTCGCATGCTGCATGACCGGCACGTTATATATGGACCAGAGCAATGACGGCGACCTGAATTTACTGGCTCCGCGCAACGCGGGGAAGAAGAAGCGAGTGGCGTCCTAGTTCTCATTTCGGTGGATCGATCAAACGGCGAAGAATATGGCCGAAATGTGGTTTTCCATCGGACCCGGTGGACTTGAGAGAAGTGGAGTGGACTAGTGGACGGCGATGCCGAACAGTGACGGACCCAGGATTTTATTCTAGGGTAGGACTAGTCAAACAAATTTTTTTTTAAGACACGTCTTAAAAAAAAATTACGAAGCAACATAGTATATTACAATAGAAGTAATTCAACATATTACAAAAATTAGTCTTACATTTTCACTTTACGCTTTTTTATAGCCATAAAAGCATGAATAATGTCATCTTCACTTACATCGGAGAAAATATCGCATTCAATGAAAGTAACTAAACAATCATTCAATACATCATCACTCATGCTATTTCTCAATCTATTCTTCACTAGATTTATTGCGGAGAAAGCTCTTTCAACACTTGTCGTCGCCACCGGTAAGATCAATACCAACTTAAGGACCAAGTAAACCAAATCATAAAGATCATCCTTATTTGTTTCAACAAGCCGAATAGAGAGCTCAGTAAGATTGTTCAGTCCTTTAAATCTATCATTATTTCTCATATCATCAATAAAATTATCAAGCTGGAGTTCAAACCTTATCAAATCTGCACTTGAGATGTCTTTAGAATAAAACTTGGCAAGTCTAACTATTTTTTGTGCATCAAAAGAGGCAAATGAGTTGGAGGGATTCAAAGCAGACATACAAATAAGCAACTGCATATTAACCTCATCAAACCGACTATCAAGCTCTTGTGCAACTCTATCAATAACACCAAAATATACTTCTCTTCTATAGTGGTCATCAATTGTTTGTTGCGGATAAAAACGAAAGGATCTTGCATGAGACACATATTTACCATCCAATGAAGGAACATCAATGCAATGTTTAAGGCAAAATGGTTTCACCTTTCTTCCAAAGAAGTCTTCCCAACCATTAGACCTTATTTGTTGCATTCTTCTCTTTGCCAAGGTCACAAGTGACATTGCATCGACAATATCCTGATCACTCTTTTGCAAAGATTGAGACAACTCATTTGTGCATCCAAGAATGACGTGCAAGAGTTCAAGCAACATTGGTGTAGTCTATGACATCTAACTCATTCCTTAGCTTGCAAAAGCTTCTTTTATCTAGTGACTTGGTGAAGATATCGGCTAATTGGTCATTAGTCCTTACATGGCTAATGACAATATCGTCTTTGCTCACATGATCTCTTAGAAAATGGTGGCGAATATCTATATGTTAGGTTCTTGAGTGTTGGACCGGGTTATTGGCTATCTTCACCGCACTATCATCATCACACAAAAGAGGCACACTTTTTAAATCAATCCCATAGTCCATCAATGTTTGCCTCATCCAAAGCAATTGAGCACAACAACTACCCACGGAAACATACTCCGCTTTGGCGGTGGATAGTGCAACGAAATTTTGTTTCTTGGATGATGATCAAACTAGCAATTGGCAACTACTTGAGGTGCTTTTTTTATCCACTTTGCAACCCGCATAATCGGAATTCGAATATCCAAATAAATCAAATTTAGCACCTTTGGGATACCACAATCCTATGCTAGAAGTATGCTTTAAATATCTTAGAATTCTCTTGACGGCTACAAGATGGCATTCTTTTGGAGATGCTTGAAAACGTGCACACATGCAAACACTAGACATAATATCAGGCCTAGGTGCGGTAAGATAAAGCAAACTACCAATCATGGATCCATATAACTTTACATCTACCGGTTTGCCTCCCTCATTTAGGTCGAGGTGTCCGTTGGTAGCCATGGGAGTCTTGATGGGCTTTGCATCCTCCATTCCAAACCTCTTTAGTAGATTTTTCACATACTTGGTTTGGCTCACGAACGTCCCATGCTTGAGTTGCTTCACTTGTAGTCCAAGAAAATAGCTAAGCTCTCCAATCATGGACATCTCGAACTCCCTAGACATCATTTCACCAAATTCTTTGCAAAAGTCTTGATTAGTAGACCCGAATATTATATCATCAACATAAATTTGACAAACAAAGAAATCATTGCCAATGATTTTTGTGAACAATGTAGTGTCAACCTTCCCAATTTTGAAACCATTAGAAAGTAGAAAATCTCTAAGTCGCTCATACCATGCTCTAGGAGCTTGTTTAAGACCGTAGAGCAGTTTAGAGAGTTTGTAGACATGATTTGGGCATTTAGCATCTTCAAAACCGGGAGGTTGCTCCATGAAGACAAGTTCGGAAATTTTGCCATTTAGAAAAAGCACCTTTTACATCCATTTGATAAAGTTTTATTTTAAAACATGATGCAAATGCAAGTAATATACGAATAGCATCTAATCTAGCTACGGGAGCATAGGTTTCACTAACATCCAAACTTTCAACTTGAGTAAAGCCTTGAGCGACCAATCTAGCTTTGTTCCTTACCACAATCCCGTTCTCATGTTGTTTGTTCCTAAATACCCACTTGGTGCCAATTATGTTATGATCATTGGGCCTTTCAACAAGCGTCCATACATCATTTCGAGCGAAATTATTCAATTCTGTATGCATGGCATTCACCCAATCCGGAACACCAAGTGCTTCATCTTTGTCGATCGGCTCAAGAGAAGAAACAAAGGAGTAATGTTCACAAAAAGAAGCGACACGAGATCGAGTTTTAACACCCTTACTAACATCACCCAAATTTTGATCAATTGGGTGATCCTTTGAAATTGCATTGTGGATTCTTGGAGGAATGGTTTGAACTTGTGTATCTTCCTTATCTTCCACTTCATGAACTTGGTCTTGACTTGTTGTAGTGGAAGTAGGAGGTTCAACGTGTGGATGAAGTTTGATCATCTTGATCTTCCTTTGGCTTGATATCTCCAATGGCCATATTCTTTATAGCAAGTTTCAAGCCTTCGTCACCTGCATCATCTAAATTTTCTTGTTCCTCTTGTGAGCCATTAGTTTCATCAAATTCAACATCACAAGATTTTTGAACTAAACCGGTTGTTATATTAAAAATACAATAAGCATGGCTATTTGAAGAATACCCAAGAAGAAAGCCTTCATCCCATCGACTTTAAAATTTTACAAGACAAACACCCTTTCTTAAAATATAACATTTGCATCCAAAAACTCGAAAATAGGAAATATTTGATTTTCTTCCCACAAGAAGCTCATAGGAAGTCTTTTTCAAAAGACGATGCAAATAAAGACGGTTTGTGACATGACAAGCGGTGTTAATTGCTTCCGAGCAAAAACTATCTGAAGTCTTATACTCATCAAGCATTGTCCTAACCATTTCAATTAATGTACGATTTTTCCTTTCTACCACTCCATTTTGTTCCGGAGTATTGGTTGCGGAAAATTCGTGCTTTATTCCAAGATCATCACTAAAATCTTCAATTCTTGTATTTTTGAACTCGGAACCATTGTCACTACGAACTTTCTTTGTTTTAAACTCAAACTCATTTTGGGCCATCGGTTTTGTGAAAATTTTTGAGACATCGGTTTTGTCATTGAAAAAGAAGACCCAAGTATACCTTGAGTAATCATCAACAACAATCAAACAATGACAATTTCCTCCAATGCTCTTATAGGTTGTTGGCCCAAACAAATCCATATGTAAGAGCTCCAATGACCTAGAGGTAGACATGATACTTTTGGAAGGATGAGAGCTAGCCACTTGCTTACCGGCTTGACAAGCACTGCATAGTCGATTTTTCTCAAACTTCACATATTTCAAGCCCACAACTAAGTCATGTTTGAAAAGCTTTTTAAGTTGAATCATCCCCACATGAGCTAGTCTTCTATACCAAAGCCAACCCAATAAGGTTTTTGCAATTAAACAAGTTTCTAAACAAGAATCACTTGAGGAGAAATCCACCAAATAAAGATCTCCCAAACGAAAACCTTTGAAAACCAATGAATTATCCTTTTCTTTTGAAATCACAACACCTTCTTGAGTGAAATTGCAAATAAGTCCAAGATCACACAATTTGGCAATCGATAGCAAGTTAAAGTTTAATGTCTCAACAAGTACACATTTGAGATGGAAAGGTTATTTGTTATAGCAATTTTACCCAATCCAATTACCTTTCCTTTGCTATTGTCTCCAAAAGTAATTTTTCCATCATCTCCACTTCCAACTTCAAATGTGGTGAACATCTTTGGGTCTCCGGTCATGTGTTGGGTGCACCCACTATCAAGAACCCAATGCCTTCCACCGGTTTTGTAGTTCACCTATAAAAGAAGATTAAATCATTTTAGGTACCCAAATTTGTTTGGGTCGTTGGAGGTTAGTAACCAAGACTTTGGGCACCCAAATGGCATTCATTTTCCTTGGAGGTTAGTAACCAAGGTCCTTGGAGGTTAGTAACCAAGGCTTTGGGCACCCAAATGGCATTCCTTTTATCACCAAATATTGGAGAGCCAATAAATTTTGCTACAACTTTACCATTTTTAGCAACTACAAAACTTACCCATGAATCATATAACATGAATCATAAACACCATGTTTGATAGCCTTACCAATGGGACAATCATTTGGCATATGTCCCACAATATGACACTTATGACGAAACTTATCATTAGCAACTACAAAACTTGTTGTCTTGTGGACTTGTGCCTTACCCTTCTTGGGAACAAACCCAAGGCCTTCCTTATTGTATGAGCACCTTTGCTCATTCAAAATTTTATCAAGAGTGGCTTTTTCTTTGAAACACCTTTCTAAGCTCCTACTTAGCTTGTTCACATGCTCCTTGAGTTCATTGTTCTCATTAAGAATGTTAGTGTCACAATTATCAATAGAGCAAGAAGTAGAAGGCATAGCAAGCCAGTCATCATAAGAGGTGGATATACTAGCTTTAGTTATAATGCAAGGTGCAACATTTTGGCATGGCAAGTCATCAATAATATTGCATGAAATTCCTACATCCACCTTGGAATTTGTGATATTCTTGAGAAGAAGTGTTTCATGAGCATCCTTTAGCTCCTCATAAGACTTTTGGAGAGAGATATAATCTTTCTTCAAGGCCTTATGTTTGGACTTCTCCTTCCCAATATATTCATTCAAGTCCTCTAACATATCAAGAAGCTCATCATAGCTAGGATCTTCATCATTATTAATAGTGTTTACCTTATTTGCTCCCTTCACCATAAGACGTTGGTGAATGAAATAGTGCTTCATTGATGGCTAGTCTGGCTATTCCCTTCCTTTTGGAGGATATATAATCATCAGAGTCGGAGTTCGAATCCGTGTGCTCATCATTTGAGTCCCATTCCCCAATATGAGTTTCACCCTTGCCATCCTTGTGATTCTTATGTGCATGTTTCTTCTTGCCATGGTTTTCCTTTTACTTAGATGATTTGTTCTTGTCATCCTTTTTGTTTGGACAATTTGTAGCGATATGCCCCTTCTCATCACACTCATAGCAACGAAGGTTGTTGTAGCGCTTGTTACTTGAGGGTTGTCTTCTCTTGCTCGTCATAAGAGGCATTACGGTTTGAACGCCTCTTCAACAATCTATTCATTCTTACAATGAGTGCCATTTCTTCCTCCGAGTGTTCCTCATCATCACTATCACTAGATTCATCACTAGACAACATATTTGCTTTGAAGGCGATGTTCTTTTTCTTGGAGGAGGCTTGTTCCAAGTGCTCTTCCTTATCCTTCTTGTATAGCTCATTTGTAATAAGGTTGCTCAAGAGACCGGTTGGTGTCATTTTGGACAATTCTGATGAGTTGAGGAAGAGTGTCACCAAGGTGTCGTACTTGTCCGGCAAGGCCCTAAGCATTTTTCTCACAATATCCAAATCGGTTAGTGTAGAACCAAGGCCCTTTAGTTCATTCACTATGTTGTTCAACCTTGAGTACATCTCATTGACATTCTCATGGGGCAACATAATGAAATTCTCATATTTTATCCGGAGCCTATGCAATTTGGCCTCCTTGACCGCGGATGTGCCTTCATGAATTTCCGATAGAGTATTCCAAATATCATCAGCGGTCGCAACACTACTCACTCTATTGAACTCATCCGCGTTCAAGGCACCAAAAAGAACATTCATAGCTTGAGCATTGAGTTGAGAGTTTCAATCATCCATATCGGTGAGATTTTTGGGATCAATGACAACGAAACCCTCATCTACAATTTTCCATATGCTTGGGCTCATGGCCTTAAGATAAACAGTCATACGAATCTTCTAATAAACATAATTTGAACCATTAAATAAAGGTGCTCCACCTATGGAAATCCCCTCATTTGCCGTCCTTACCTCTCTAGGCGGTAAAGCCTATCAAGGAGAGACCTTGCTCTGATACCACTTGTAGGATCTAGGATAACCGACTAAAGGGGGGTGAATAGGAGGTTTTAAATTTTTTTTGTTAGTTCAAGTTGATTAAGCACAAGTAATAGCGATAAGGCAATTTTGCACAAATTAATAGTATAAGGACTAAGTCTCACTAGTGTAAAAATAAATTAAATTAGACTAGATTACCTATCTATCGAGATAAACAATTGAAACACAAGTTAGAGCAAAAACTAGGGATGTAAATGAACAAGTTAAAGAAATCAAGGGATAAACCATACAAGTAGAAAAGCAATGTTTTCCCGTGGTCTCGGAGACTTGCCGGTCTCTCCTACTCCACGTTGAGGTATCTTGAAGGAATCAAGCCGGCTCCAACCACAAATGAGCATTCCTCAATTCACTAGAGGTAGCTCTTTCCTGCTCCAGGTAGGTGAGCTCCAACCTTGACACCAATACCGGGCCTCTCCGACAAGCTTCTCAATGGAGAGATCACTGGCCAACTCCACCACACCGTCTAGGTGGCAGCAACCACCAAGAGTAATAAGTTGATTACGATCACTTGATCTCAATTTGATGCCAAGAAAATCAATGGATGCAACTCAATGAAATTTTTGATCTCAAATGATTGGAATGGAAACACTAGACAAAAGAAGGCTTGCAATTTGCTCAAGTGTGTAAAGATGGAGTGCCAAGAGAGAGAGAGAGAGAGAGAGCAAGCTTGCCAACAAGGGGTATTTATAGCCTCACCCAAGACTCTAGCCGTTGGGGGCTTGCATTTCTGGAAACTCATATGCGGACGATCAGCAAGTTTTTGGTGGACAAAGTGATCTAGAGGGCAACGACTATTCATGAATGAATTTAATGCCAGAAACTAGCCATTACATGACATGCGGACAGTCAGCCTATTATACACTGACAGTTCGCCCATAGAGTACTGACTGTCCGCACCTGGGAGTGATCCACGATCAAAATTTACTTTCTTTCAGCTAAATCGTCCGCGATAGACATGCTGACGGTCAGCATGTGTATTGAGGACAGTCAGCGGTAATCAGTTCTTCCTTCTCCTTGTCGACAACTATAGCAGATATATGTGGATTTCTCTGCTTCCCAAGAAGGATTGTGCCCCTGCTGCGATCAAGCGCATACAGGAAGCAGCTGAAAGGAGAAGCAGGAAGAAACTCTGTACTTTGCGCACAGACAGAGGAGGAGAGTTCACCATGGGGAGCTTCAGTGAGTATTGTGCTGAACTTGGGGTGAACAGAGAGCTTACAGCACCCAACTCGCTGCAACAAAATGGAGTTGTCGAGCGGCGAAATCAATCGGTGGTGGGCATGGCAAGAAGCATGCTCAAGGCCAAAGGACTTCCCGACAAGTTTTGGGGGGAAGGCAGTGAACACAACTGTCGGTGTAATAAATACCGGGGTACAAAGAGTCCTGAAAAGATCAAACGGGCCCCACGCGTCAGGCGGGCGAGCAAGGCCCCAGCGCGCGGGCGAGCTTAAAAAAATTTGGACCAAAATTCAACTGATTTTTTCTTCTGATTTTCGATAAAAATCGGTGGTGTTCACTCCCCTAATAATTTCTCTTTTTTTGAGTTAACGGACAGGGGCACTGCCATTTTATTTTATAATCGGCATGCAAAACCCTAAACCCTGGATGAGGTCGTCATGGACGGTGTGCAGGTGACGAACAGGGCGACGGGGGCGTGGACGGTGGCGAGGGTGGTGGACCAGTGCGACAACGGCGGGCTCGACCTCGACGTCGCCCTGTTCCGGCAGATCGACACCGACGGCGCCGGCATGGCCGGCGGCCACCTCGTCGTCGACTACCAGTTCGTCGCCTGCTAATTGATTGATTGCACTACTGGCCTTGTACGTACTGTGTTATGCATGCATCATGCACGGACAAGCACACGTACGTACGCATGGTGGATCGGTGTACTGAATAAATATGTGGGAAAATAAACGATCCAGCAGAATGGAACGTAGCTAATTGGTGTTAAGATTTCCAAAAAAAAAAGGAATTTGGTGTCAAGATTTGCTTTGATTTGTAAGAGGATATACAACGCGATGTCAAATTGATTGTTCAAGGTTTTGAGCCCAGCTCAGTTGCCGGGATCGAGTACCGTGATCTGTGATTATAAATTGAATCAAACGTTCATGGCCTGCTGAAGCATGCTTTTTGTACGTTCTAGTTGTACACCTATATTTCTAACAAATGGTATTATCAAAGCATAACATGGGGCATTGGTTGCGGTGACCAAAACTGACGGGGTGCCCCTCCTTTGCTCGGTGTTGAGTCTGAACGACGCTATGTAGTTTAGACTGATACAAAGCAAACACACACTCTCCCACGGACCTTCAAACAAAAGGATAGGTGATTGTATTGCCAATAGGTGGAGTATATATGTTACAGATAACGGGCCTCCCCCCAAGGGCTCAATATACTCTAACACAGAGTAGTTTGCAAGTTATTTTCCCCGGAGGACAACCAACCAGCATGTGGACAAGCATGACGTGGCAAGAATACGTCTAATTTGGCTTATAAACAGGGAATTATTTTTACTCAAACAAAGATTACCAAAGGTGAAGTCTCTTTATGATCTCAATAAGTTTTATACTACACTAACCATTGAGTAGCAATTGCATGGAAAATATGGGATGTCACACGTACTAGTATCATGGGCGGAAGATGAAACCCACGAAGTTCATGTATGTGATTGTTGATATATGCCAAAGTACTAGTGTCACGGTATGACAATAAATTTAAACATTGATGCATGTGATTGTCAGTTTGATGTGAAATTTGGTGTGAGATACATATTTATAAACTTATATGTAAAAATGGTAATTATCATGTGTTCTCTATGCTTCTAAAATATCTTACAATTAGTAAACGTCAAGCCAAATGTTGGGAATAGAAGGCACAAACACAGGATTTAACGTGGAAAAAACCCCTCCAAGGTGGAGAGGAAAAAAACCACGGGGAAAACAATCACTATAATGGTGCAAGATGTACAGGGTACAAGGGGGGCCTTTATATAGGCATGCCCAAGGGCAAATTAGTAAAAACTAATATTTGGAGGCATAACCTAACAAATCTCCCCTTGACTCTAAATCCATGAAAATGTTCTCCCAAAATCCCCGAAGGGCATTAAGCTCCGCGAATACCAACCAAGTCAAGACAATGTTTAAACTTGGTATTAGATAATGACTTTGTAAGCATGTCTGCAGGATTCTCATCGGTATGTATCTTTCCCACAATAATTTTGTCTTCAGCAACAACATCGCGGATAAAATTATACTTTATATCAATGTGCTTAGTCTTGTCATGATACATATCATTCTTGGTCAAACAAATAGCACTATGGCTATCACAATAAACAGTGTTGACACGCTGTGGAAAACCAAGTTCAGAAACCAGACCTTGCAACCAAATAGCTTCTTTAACACCTTCATTAGCTGCAACATACTCTGTTTCAGTAGTAGAAAGAGCAACTATAGATTGTAATGAAGCTTTCCAACTCACTGCAGAACCACACAAAGAGAATAGATAGCCAGAAATAGACCTTCTCTAATCGAGATCACCAGCATAATCAGAATCAACAAACCCAATAACATTGTTCGACTTCACCAAACTTTTATCAAACATCAAGCCATAGTTAGAAATACCTTTAAGATAACGAAGAATCCACTTAACAGCATTCCAGTGTTCCTTACCAGGATTATGCATGAATCTGCTAACCACGCTGACTGCATAAAACAAGTCAGGCCTTGTACAGATCATAGCATACATGAGATTACCAACAGCACTGGAATATAAAACATGGGACATATAATCTTTATCATCTTAATTGGTAGGACATTGACTTGAAGATAACTTAAAATGAGAACCGAACGGTGTAAAGACAGGCTTGCAATTACTAAGATTATACCTTTCAAGTACTTTCTCAATATAACTTTTCTGAGATAGAAAAAGAGTACCAGCTTGACGATCACGCTGAATTTCCATTCCAAGAATTTTCTTAGCTGGACCAATGTCTTTCATCTAAAACTCCTGACTAAGTTGAGCCTTCACCTGATCAATTAGAGACTTGTCATGAGAAGCAATAAGCATATCATCAACATAAAGCAGTAGATACATAAAGATCCATTGGAGAACTGCTTGAAATAAATGCAATGATCATAATTGCTTCGAGAATAATCATGAGAAATCATGAATGAATCAAACCTTTTATACCACTGCCTTGGAGCTTGTTTCAAACCATAAATAGATTTCTTTAAATGACAAACTAAATGCTCTTTTCGAGGAGCAACAAAACCCTCAGGTTGAGTCATAAAAATCTCCTCATCCAAATCTCCATGAAGAAAAGCAGTTTTAACATCAAGTTGCTCTAATTCAAGATCAAATAAAGTAACAATAGCAAGTATAACCCGAATTGATGAATGACGAACAACATAAGAGAACACTTCGTTAAAATCAATACCTTCCCTTTCTTCAAAACCTTTCACCACTAGAGTCGGCTTTTCACCTTGCAGGTTCAACTCCAGAAAGTCCATTCTTCTTCTTATAAAGCCATTTACACTTCAGAGGTCTTGTACCTTTGAAAGCTCAATCAAATCCCATGTATAATTTTTATAAAAACTCTCAATTTCTTCATTCATAGCAGTTAACCATTTAGAAGAATTATTACATGAGATAGCTTCAGAATAAAAAGACGGCTCAAAAATTTCATCACTAACAGTAATGAAAGCATAATTGGCAACATTATCAGTGTCACGATATCTAGCTGGCAATTGAATATCACGTCTAGATCTATCACGTGCAATGCAATGATTATCAGAGACAGGAGGCTAAGAAACTGACAGTGTAGAAGAACAAGCAGTAGAATCAACAGTAAGTCTAGCTCAAAAGTTGGATTGCTTGTAGAAACAACAGTCTCATATGCATCAGTGGATGAGGTACCACTAACTACCTCAAAAGTTGAATTACTTGTAGGAACAACAGTTTCAGAAGCATCAGTGGATGAGGTACCACTAGTAGAAACACCTCCAAGGTGGAGAGGGAAAAAACCACGGGGAAAATAATCACTATAATGGTGCTAGATGTACATGGTACAAGGGGGCCTTTATATAGGCAAGCCCAAGGGTAAATTAGTAAAAACTAATATTTGGAGGCATAACCTAACAAACTCTTTTATAAAAAAAAAAGGTGTGAATAACTCGACTATTTGCACCATGAACATTTTTTTTTTGTTTGGGAAAGAAGGCAAACCCAGGGGCTATCATGTCAATATATTCTTGAATCCCAACTGCCTTAGCTGAAAGCTGCTGCAACTTGCGCCCTTGCCATAAATAATTTGTTAGGAGGGCGTCACTGCGTACGTGCTGAGCACTCTCTCGCGCGGCAACTTCCTGTACGATGTTCTCTCTTTGCACTTTCTAGGCCAACCTTGTTAAAGACACTGCCGAAGAAATCACCAAACACAAACATCACGATGCGTATAGTAATAATTTATTACAATAGTAAACAATTGTCTACTGTGACATAAAGCATCTACCACTAGAAAACTAGATCCTTACAAAAACCTGAATTTTTAAGACGAGAAGAGGAGAAACGGGGTCGATGAGCTTTGGCCCGTGGTATCACCGCCTTGCTCCTCCATTTTTCTCGTCGTCTCGTCTCTTTTTTTCTCGAGCCAAAAGATTTTCACTGTTGATTGGACATCAAATAACTATCAACTATTTGAATGCATGATTTTACGATGACAAACTTGACCAATATATTGGACATACACAAGAAAGAGAAGTAAGATCGTAAGAATACTCAAAAACCCTCGCAACAGGGGTTTTATATACTCCAAAATAACATGAATTCTGTTAAATCAAAATTTTGAATACTCATGATATTCAAAGTAATGGTAATCTCATAAATCTTATGTGTTATAATTGTTTCACATGAGAATCCGAGCAACTTTATTTCAGCAGCCGCGTCGGCATTGCCTGGTCAACAAAATAAATTTCAAAAACCTCTCGCGTCACCGGGAGATGAAACATGAGGGAATTCCTCGTGTGTCACCGAGAAAAATGGAAATCCCATATGTACCACCAAGAATCTGCTCTGCCCTCCTATGCCATTGCTTCAGTTTTTTCACTCCTCCGGATGCCACTGTTGTTAACTCCGTTAATTTTCCTTCATTTTTCCCATGAGTGTCATTGTTGTCAACTCCATTAAGCCAACAATCCATTTGACCAATTAGCATCCAAATCCATCCTCAAATCACCCTCGTCATAGGTGCATCGGCGCCGTTGTCCGCATTCCCTTCCCCACCACCGTCCTTGTCTTTTGTGCTCCGCTCCGACCGAGTCATCGCCAGTAGCAGCAACACGGGAACCCATACTTGTGGTGAGGGTGAGGCTAGTTAGGTGGCCCATGTGGAGAATGATGATGGTGAGCTCAGAGACGGAACCGGTGGCGAGCTGTGTGTTGACGACGGTGAGGTTGGCGAGGTGGGAGAGCCACATGGCGGAGAGGTGGTAGAGGGAGGTGGTGCAGGAAAAGGCCCAAAGGTCCGCTGCGAGCTACTCCAAGGGGAGAAGCCGGGGTGCCACTGCTGGGCAATCGGAGAAGGCGAGCGCGCGAAGGGATGGCGCAGGCGCCTCAAACATAGCGGAAGAGACAGAGGTGGTGTCGGAGCAGTCCTGCGCACGCTAGGGTTGCGGAGGGTTGGGATGAGATGGCGCTGGTCGCGGTTGCCGACGCGGCCCATACCCATGTATTTATCGGTAACTGGATAGGTCGACAATTACACAGCCGTGGCCGCCGTGGGACGCGCAGCGGCGGTGGGGGTCGAGGACTCATGGCATCGTAAGGCGACAAGTGTGCGGACGCGCAGCGACAGTGGTGGCCGGGGACGCATGGCGTCACCGGGCGACGAGCGCGCAGCCGTTGCGAGGGACGCGCAGCAGTGGTGGAGGCAGGGGATGCATGGCGTCGCCAGGCGAAGAACAAATGGTCTCATGCGGTGGTGAGCGTGAGGCAACAGTGGCCGAAGACGCGCAGTGGCTGTGTTGTTGGGGACGCATGGAGGCGCCGGGCGACGAGCGCATGGCTGCCGGGGGGACGCGTAGCAGCGGTTGGGCCCTGGAACGCATGGCGGCGCTGGGCGACGTCCGCACGGCCACGTGGGGTGCGCAGCGGCGGTGGTGCTCGAGGACGCATGGCGGTGCCAGGTGACGAGCGCGCGGTCGGTGGTGGCGGGGACTCATGGTGTCGTCGGGCGACGAGTGCATGGCCGCGGGGGACGCACATCGACGGTGGAGGTGGGGGACGCATGGCGTCGCCGGGCGACGAACGGACGGTCGCACGCGGTTGTGAGCGCGTGGCAGCAGTGGCCGGAGACGCATAGCAGTAGCAATGAGCATCGGCGAGCACGCATCATATCATCTTACAGACCCATATAACCCATACGATGGACGATGTACAGTTAATAATGCTCTCACCCCCTTGGGGGTTGAGAGGGCGTACACTAGAGGCATGCTTCTTATCTTTGACAGAAGTTAGCTCTTATATAGAGAGAGATTAATGAAGATCACATCTAATCATCATGGCTAAAAACGTAGTGCATGGTGTGGTTTATTATATGAACCACGGTTTAAACGGTATGATTGAATTCCAAAATTTTGAAGAAACTCCTAAAATGCATTAGAAATTCATTTGAAATGTTCATCATGTATTTTTTAAAAAACACACAATTTCAAGTGGTTTAAAATAAAATCCTCTCCTCCTCTATATAGAAAGAGAAATGCTAGCGTGCACCCCAGAGCACAGATCTCTCCGTGCTCCCAACGCGTTTTCAAAATCCGAGATGCCTAACAACTGATCCGAACCGTTTCCGTTGATCTTGTTCGTCTCACTGAAATGTAGCCAGAGACCAAGTTTCGTATTTTTTTTGAATTTATTTACTATTTGTTTCCTATTTTCAAAAACCAGCCTTTCAATTAGTCGTGGTGTGTCCAAAAAAGCTGATTTTTTAAAATAGCAAACAAATAGTAAATAAATTCAAAAAAAACGAAACTTGGTCACTGTCTACATTTCAGTGAGACGACCAAGATCAACGGAAACGGTTCGGATCAGTTGTTAGGCATCTCGAATTTCGAAAACGCGTTGGGAGCACGGAGAGATCCGTGCTCTGGGGTGCACGGAGAGATCAGTGTGCACCCCAGAGCACGGGCCTCTCCGTGCTCCCAACGCGTTTTCGAAATCCGAGATGCCTAACGACTGATCCGAACCGTTGATCTTGTTCGTCTCACTGAAATGTAGCCAGTGACCAAGTTTCGTATTTTTTTGAATTTATTTACTATTTGTTTCCTATTTTCAAAAATCAGCCTTCCAATTAGTCGTGGTGCGTCCAAAAAAGCTGATTTTTGAAAATAGGAAACAAATAGTAAATAAATTCAAAAAAATACGAAACTTGGTCACTGGCTACATTTCAGTGAGACGAACAAGATCAACGGTTCGGATCAGTTGTTAGGCATCTCGGATTTCGAAAACGCATTGGGAGCACGGAGAGATCCGTGCTCTGGGGTGCACG
>SPJY01000659.1:551286-570096 GCA_005191435.1 Raddia distichophylla | reverse complement strand
GATGGGCCGCTTGTGAAGCCCCGATCCGCAGTAGTGACTATTAGAGTATCTCCAATGGGGACACCTCAGCTGGCTCTTAGCATGCCACGTTGGATTTTTAGTAGAGCTGGAGCAGAGAGAAGCAAAAAAAGGCTAGCGTCGGCGCTTAATCAAGCGCCGGGCGCTAGCAGCTGCCCCAATGCGGCCCTCGCTCGTGCTGTCTCTCCCCGCGAGTACACCGCATCGGAGGCCACCGAAGGCCGCCGTCGCCGCACTGGAGCCGCCCTCGCCTTCGTTGCCGCGCCATGGTTACCTGCACGCGTGTCCTCCGGCAGCGTCCAGATCAAGAAGAGGGCGGCGACCCATGGCGAGCTCCGACAACGGGCCGGCGGTGAGCTCCAGATGAGGGCGGCGAGCCGGCGACCCATGGCGAGGAGGATGGCCGCGCCACCACCCGGAGACGTCGCATCGCAGCAAGGGGAGGAGAAGGGGGCCCCCCACTGCGTGACGTGATTGGGCGGCGAGGGGAGGGGAGGGAGCCGTCGCTGCCGGAGCCGGGCGCGCCACGTTGGAGCTGTCGCCGCCACCGTGGTCGCGCGCCGCGTTGGAGTTGTCGCCGCCGGATCTTCGTTGGAGCTGTCGTCGCGTGGGGGCAGCCAACGTGCTGCCCCCATAAATCTCCTGCATGCCGAGGGAGTGGGGGGAGGGGGTGGCCGGCGTGTTGCCTGCCTTGCTCTTCCACTGCGGCAAGGGAGGGGAAGGGGCCGGCGGCGAGGTATGGAGCTGAGTGCGTGCGTGAGATGGGGAATGGAGGATTTACGGGAGGTGGAAGAAGAAGTTATTAATATTGTGGGTCCCACGTTGTACGTGCTATAGCTAGCATTGTTGGAGGGTAATAGCTTTTGGCTGAGGTGGATGTGCCATATCAGCATTAGAGCCGGCTGCTGGCTATAACCATTGGAGATGCTCTAAAGAGATTTCTTCAAATGACACACTAAATGCTCTTTTTCAGAAGCAACAAAACCCTTAGGTTGAGTCATAAAAATCTCCTCATCCAAATCTCCATGAAGAAAAGCAGGTTTAACATCAAGTTGCTCTAATTTGAAGATCAAATAAAGTAACAATAGCAAGCATAATCCGAATTGATGAATGACGAACAACAGGAGAGAACACCTCGTTAAAGTCAATACATTCCCTTTGTTTAAAACCTTTCATCATTAGACGGGCTTTCCACCTTGCAGATTCAACTCCAGAAAGTCCATCCTTCTTTTTATAAAGCCATTTACACTTCAGAGGTCTTGTACCTTTTGAAAGCTCAATCAAATTTCATGTATGATTTTTATAAAAACTCTCAATTTCTTCATTCATACCAGCTAATCATTTAGAAGAATTATCACATGAGATAGCTTCAGAATAAGAAGATGGCTCAAAAATTTCATCAGTAGCAGTAATGAAAGCATAATTGGCAACATTATCAGTGCCACGATATCTAGCTGGCAACTGAATATCACGTCCAGGTCTATCACGTGCAATGCAATGATCATCACAAATAGGAGGCTGAGAAACTGACAGTGTAGAAGAACAAGCAGTAGAATCAACAGGTAAGTCTACCTCAAAAGTTGGATTGCTTGTAGGAACAACAGTTTCAGAAGCATCAGTGGATGAGGTACCACTAGTAGAAATACCTCCAGAGAAACATAATGAACTTTCATCAAAAGTAACATGACAACTAATGATCACTTTCATAGAATCATCACACCATAAATGATACCCTTTAACCGGAACCATAACTAAGAAAAGTGCATTTTTTTAGCTCTAGCCACTAGCTTTCCATCATTACTATGAGTATAAGCAGGACACCCAAAAATTCTAAGATTAGAATAATCAAGTGGTTTGCCTGACCATGCCTCTTCTGGAATTTAAAAATTAATCGCCGAATTGGGAGAGCGATTAACCAAGTACGCAGCTATATTAACAGTCTCAGCCCAAAAACCATGATTTTTCCATAAGCCAGCATTAGATAGCATACAACGAGCCCTCTCCAGAAGAGTGCGATTCATTTGTTCTGCACGACCATTCTGCTGAGGTGTACCTGGGGCAGTCAAATGTCTAGCAATACCATGATTAGCACAATATTTATCAAACTCACCACTGCAAAATTTCAATCCATTGTCAGTTCTCAATTTCTTAATTTTCTTGCCAGTTTGATTTTCTACTAAAACTTTCCAAGTCTGAAAAGTAGAAAAAGCATCACTCTTATGCTTTAAAAGTAGACCCAAATCTTACGGGAGAAGTCATCAATAAAAGAAATAAAGTACTCACAGCCTCCTATGGAGGGGTGAGGAGAATGACCCTAAAGATCAGAATGAATATAATCAAGAATTCCTTCACTCTGGTGAGTAGAAATAGCAAAGCTAACCAGAAATAGCAAAGCTAACCCTCTTCTGCTTGCCAAAAACACAATGTTCACAGAATTATAAATTGACAATATCTTCTAGACGACCTTTCTTGTGCAAGAGATGCATACCTTTTTCACTCATATGACCCAAGCGCATATGCCAAAACTTGGTATTAGAGGTGTTGGATGCAATAGCAACAGCTGCAGTACCTGTAACTGTAGAACCTTGCAAGTAATAAAGGTTATTTATACGATTGGCCTTTAAAATAACACGGTTACCAAGAGAAACCTTAAGAACACTATTTTCACCGGTATACTTGTATCCCATACCTTCTAAGGTACCCAAAGAAATAAGATTCCTCCTCATTTCTAAAACGTGACGAACAATTGTAAGGGTCTTTAAAGTGCTATCATGAGTTTTAATTTGAATTGAACCAATACCGATAATTTCTAGTGGAGACTCATCATTAATAGTAACATCATCATTTGTAACAGCAGCATACCCAGAAAACCACTCTCTATGTGAGCAAATATGAGAAGTACACGCTGAATCGAGAACCCAAGAAACACGTTTCTCTAAATCAGTGGTGACCAAAAGTGCTTCTCCACCCTCACTATCAGGATTTTTAAAAATTTAAGCCTCAACAGATTTTTCCAATCCTTTTTTCTCTCTCTTCTTTATTTTTAGTTTAACACAGTGAGAAATAATATGATCATTGGCTTTACAATAACGGCAAAAGTTGTTGGAATTACGACCTCTTGATTTAGACCGAGACTTTGATCTATTAGAACTGCCAGTTTGCTGAGATCTACCTCTAACAATTAAACCCTCACCCTTTCCACTGGAATGAGAATCAACATCAAACTTCTCCTTAGACAACAAATTTAACTTAACATTCTTAAAACTAAGGGTAACATGATTGACATAAAGCATAATTTCTTTAAAATGTTTAAAGGTAGCAGGCAATGAGACAACCAACAAAATAGCCTTGTTCTCATCATCAATTTTCGCCTCTAAATTTTCTAGGTCCACAATGATGAAATTAAATTAACTGAGATGAAACTGAATAGAAGTACCTTCTGCCATGCGAATAGTGTACAATCGTTCTTTCAGGCGCAATTTATTGGCGAGACTTTTGGTCATGTACAACTTTTCCAACTTCACCCTAGGGAGGCGGCAGTCGCCTCCTTAATAACTTCGCGCAGAACATCTGTAGACAAACTGAGTTGTATGGCAGACCAAGCCTTTTGATCTTGTTCTTCTCATTCACTTTCATCAACTTTTTTCGGTTTCTTTGAAAGATCTTTTCGGACACCGAGCTGTGTGAAAACAGCCTTCATCTGAACCTGTCAGATAGAAAAACTGATCTTGCCATCGAATTTTGCAATGTCAAGTTTTGCAGATATAATGGCAAAAACAAATATCAGAAACTAATATAAGAAAATAATCTCTGAAATAATTAATATGGACCCGATCGGATGAAAACCAATTAAAACGGGCAGATTTCCTGGTGCAAGAAATAGTGTGCACTTAGCAAAAATAGATGATTGTGAGTTTTGCTTCCTGGATGATCACGAACGCACAGAGCAGCCCTTTTTTTATTCCTTTTGCGCACGGAAACCGATGCCAAAAGGAGGCTTTGATTGCTACCCTGCATGCACCGATATGCACAGGTGCAACTAGATGAACAGGAGCAAGGAACAAGTAGCAGGAGCAACCACACGGTGGCGTGGGACTCGGATCAGGTGCAGTCGTTACAGCGACTGCAACTTAGGCAGTTGCCTGATCCGAGCCGTCCGAGATGCATCAAACGGCTGAGCGAAACCTGCAGGGTCCATGACTCGTTACCGGATTAAATAATAGCGGTTTTGCTGCTTCTCAGTTCGTAAATAATAAAGGTGATATAATATGATATAATATATTAGAGACTAACTCTAAATCTGATCTGATATACTATTAGAGATAGATTATGAGTTAGAGATAAACTCTATTTGCCGAAATAAATCTAGCCGCGCAAACATGCGAGCCAGCTCACTCGTTATTATTATATTATTAAAGTAGAGGAAAACGGAGCCACCATGTCAGTGCACACCACCCAGATTATTTCAACCGTTCGATCAACGGTGGGACCAAATTACAACGGCCTAGATTAATCAAAGAAATTCTCACATAAATCAAGAAAAAAAAAGATATATGCCGCTACTTCGATCAACGGTGTGACCAAATTATAACGGCCTAGATTAAACAAAAAAATTCTCACATAACTAAAAAATAAAAGATATATGCCGCTGATTATCATGTTGTCAGATTATAACGGTGGGTCCGTATGTGATCTGGATCCCGTCGGGTCGGCGGTTGCTGCCCCCGGATCCGAATTTCTAATATTTTTCTTTTAATCTAAACCGTTATAATCTGGCAACATGATAATCAGCGGCATATATCTTTCATTTTTTAGTTATGTGAGAATTTTTTTTGTTTAATCTAGGCCGTTATAATTTGGTCACACCGTTGATCGAAGTAGCGGCATATATCTTTTTTTTGCTTGATTTATGTGAGAATTTCTTTGATTAATCTAGGCCGTTGTAATTTGGTCCCACCGTTGATCGAACGGTTGAAATAATCTGGGTGGTGTGCACTGACATGGTGGCTCCGTTTTCCTCTACTTTAATAATATAATAATAACGAGTGAGCTGGCTCGCATGTTTGCGCGGCTAGATTTATTTCGGCAAATAGAGTTTATCTCTAACTCATAATCTATCTCTAATAGTATATCAGATCAGATTTAGAGTTAGTCTCTAATATATTATATCATATTATATCACCTTTATTATTTACGAACTGAGAAGCAGCAAAACCGCTATTATTTAATCCGGTAACGAGTCATGGAGCCTGCAGGTTTCGCTCAGCCGTTTGATGCATCTCGGACGGCTCGGATCAGGCAACTGCCTAAGTTGCAGTCGCTGTAACGACTGCACCTGATCCGAGTCCGGTGGCGTGAGGACGTGCGGCGTGGTGCACAGGCCGGCTCGGCCTAGGGACGGCAGGCAGCGCGGGCCGCGGGACACGTGCGGAGAACAGCGCGGCGGGTCAAAAGTTCGACGCGCAGCCGGCGACGGGAACGGCAACAACAGCTGGGCAGAAGGCGACGGGCGGCGCCGGGATACTGACACGAGGCGGCGGGGTGAACGGAGGCCGGCTGCTTGCAACGACGGCAGCTGCAGGGAAAATTTGTGGGGGGGCTAGGGTTTGTGGTGAACCAAAACGATTAGGATCCTTGGATCTTAGATCTAACGGTTCTGATACCATTTGTTGGGAATATGAGGCACAAACACAGGATTTAACGTGAAAAAACCCCTTTAATGTGGAGAGAAAAAACTACGGGAAAAACAATCACTATAATAGTACAAGATGTACAGGATACAAGGGGCCTTTATATAGGCATGCCCAAAGATAAATTAGTAAAAACTAATATTTGAAGACATAACCTAACATGATGGATTTTTGTAGTGAATCTACCTAGCAGCAAAATGAAAATTAGCTAATTGTGGTACCTACGCAAATTACCCCCTTTCCTTTATGACGGTCGTGTAGTGGCCGGACACGATTCGGTGGATCATGTGCATGCATGCCCATGACTCCATGAGCGCAAAACGATCAGGTCCATCACTTGACAATCTTTTCTAGGCTTCTAGCTAACACCCTCGTGCCCCTTAGCTAGCTATATATAGCTAGGCTCGATCCCCAATCCCCATCGAACCTGGCTGCATGCACGTACGAGTACGACGCTACGTGCCATCCAACATCGCGCATCCACACGTGAAAGGATCTTGAAGATTCTGTCGATACTCATCTGATTCCTTGCACTGCTACTAGCTACAGTGCGATCGAGATGTGCTTAACAAGCTCGTGCTCGACCAGTGTGGCGGCCTCGTCCCTTTCGCCTCATGCAGTGCAGCCGTGTCGCGAGCGTGAAGCTTCGGCTCGACCGATCAGCGATCACGCATGAGCGAGAGGTACGGTGCGCAGAAGCAAATCCTCTGACTTTATTGCCCTCTGACTTGGGTCACTGGCATGTGAGTCCATATGCTACTTTGGTTCACATGTCAGTGGCCAGATAAAGTCAAAGGATCTCAATCCACGGTGCGCGCGTGCTATTTGATGGCGCTCTCTCTCCGCGTAGCCGACGACGGTGACCATGGCGCTGCTAATTCTCTTTTGATTCACGGTTCTACACGCTTCACGCTTCGATTGATAAAAGCTCTCCGATCACAAAAAGAAGTCGTCTGGTTTTGTCCATGTGAACGTCACCTGTATGCCATGTTGGAAGTCACCAAATCCCCATTCCCTCTCCTACATTTCCAACCCCATGTCGCCTCTCTGTCCCTCTCCCTCTCTCCATCTCTATGTGTGCACCGACCACCCCCGAGCACAGCGATGGTGAGAGGAGGAGGCAATAGCAGCGGTGCGTTCCCGATTTTGCAACCCAACACTGTTGTCGCCCACCGCTTTTGCCACCACCCCATTAGATTGCTACTCTATTGGACCACTGCCCGCGTCTCTCCTAATTCGGTCGAGTGTCACCCTAGCATTGTCGACCGGACCTGGCCATTGGAGCACCACCCCCATCAGATTGCTACTCTATCGGACCACTGCCTGCGTCTCTCTTAATTTCGTCAAGCATCACCCTAGCATTGTCGACCGGACCTTGCCATTGGAGCACCGTCTCTCTCTCTCTCTCTCTCGCCTGGAGCCCTGCCCTTTGCCGTCTATGAATTGTCATCCCGCGGCCTATATCTTCCTCCAATTTTGGGTTAGTGGAGACAAAAGAAAGGGAGATGAAGCTAGAGAGAAAATGAGAGAAGGGGGAGGAAGAAAATGAATGCGCCGCTCTCGCTCTGACGGAGCGCCACCCCTTGCTGTCAATGAACCGCTGCACCGCTGCCTCTCCTCTTCCACTAGATTTGGTCCGATGGAGAGATGAAGAGATATGAAGGAAGAGAGAGAATGAGTGAAGGCGGGGAAGAAGATGAATGCCAAGTTAGTGCTTGCAAGTTGGCTTGGCTTGGCTTGGCTTGGCTTGGCTTGGCTTCCACGGCTACAAAATCTGCTATGTCGACATCCACTCCCCAAAACCACTTCCATGTCACCCTAAAACCATTCATTGACCAATCAAGGGACTAAATTGGGGTTTTCACAATACCACGATGACCGATTTCATCCAGTTTTACACCCCAAGGAGGTGAGGAGCAATTTGGTGCTCGAGCCATAGTTCAGAGAACGAAATTGACACTTTTCCTTAACTTTTTAATTGCTTGTAGCCTCATCATTCACATGCATTAATATTCTCAAAAAAAAACTCATGCATCAATTTTTCCCGTTGACTTTTGGATTTGTTCATTAGCACATATGACTATAGGAGCAATGGATCGCAAAGTATGTCACTGAACGATGTGATTATGATCCTTGTGCATTTCTGGTAACTTTCAGCATTATATTGACTTATAAACAATGGTCATTTAGTTAGTTGATCACATGATCTGAAACTGAGTTTTTTATCAACTGGAAATGCAAATTGTCCAATAGTTCGGTGAGACCATCGAGAGAGAAAAGGATAAGGTCAGATGCTATCTGTTTGGTTTGTTATTGCCTAGCCTAATCTTAACCGCGCCACACATTCTAAGGAGTGCGTTTGGCTTGTTGCCACAACTGTGCCTTGCCTTATTTTCTTAGCCTTTGACCCCACATGTCATAGACTTTTTTTTTCATACTTTGCCACAATTGTGGCGCTAAGTGCCTGTTTGGTTTAAGTACTAACATTGCCACAACTTGTCAAAACTAACTTTACAAAGTTGTCTAAGCATAGTTCATAAAAATTTTAACCACACTTTAGCTAGCCTAAGGAAATCTTGTCACACTTTTCTCACTCACTTACGTATAGAACCCACATAAAAAATAGAAATCTTGCCACAAGGATGGCTATGAACCTAACACATACATACTTTGGTCAAATTTGCCAAACATAAGGCGTGACAAAGTTGTGGCAACCTTAGTCACCAACCAAACAGGCCCTAAATTTCTTCGCCGCAATTTTTGTCTCTGCCACACTTTGTCTAAAGTTAGTTGTGGAATAGTTAGTAAAGAACCAAACAGACTTACATGAGAATTGTTTATGCAATGCATTTCTTGATCTGTCTAGCCAAACACAGTCCCCCTAAACTAATATCGTCAGAATGTATAGGTGTAATGCTTACAGAACGACCTGATGATTTATGCTGATTAAAACTAATCTGAACTCCGTTCGTGACATGGATTGTACTGATGCATGATGCACGGATTGCGAATCTAATAGTGTAATTATAGGTTTCTTTTTTGGAAACTAATGGTTCGCTCCTCATAGTTGGCTTTGAAACTTTTGTTTGAGGCTCTGACCTTGAAGCTTTGACTAATGCATTTGATTAAAATTTGAGGTCGGATGAAATAATTGTGCTCTCAAATGTCCACGGAAATTGATTGTGGCTTTAATTTCTACGACATGGAAGGCAGTGAAATCCTTCCAATAGGTGGTTCTGAACTTCAAATTAGATTAGTGCTATGTTGTTGTCAGGTGACATTAGGATAGTACTTTTATGCGGCATAATGTTCAATCATCTGTCTATTTTTAGTTGGAAGTTAAGTTTAGGTTTCTTCCCTTTTCAAGCTCAGTTAGCACAATAGAAATAACATACACCTACCAAATGGTATCATCGTTTGCTCTATGTCATCTGTATGATCTCTTCCCCCAAACACGTAAATAAGACTGGAAAATATTTGTGTGAAAACCATGAAATCCTGCTAAGTTCTGTAATTGGCCGCTCGGCATAGCAAAGAAAGCTGTCCACTGAATTTTCTGAAAGGAAAAGAAGGCTAATGACAAAAATGGTGCAATGTTTCTTTCAGCCCATGCTTGCTAGTAAGAGAAGAGTCCTACATTCCACTGTTCAGCTCAGCTCTCATTCAAACTTATAGACAAAAGGCGCAAAGCTATAGTCCTAGTTTGGTCCTGTTGAAGTGTTCTATTTGTTTTTGTCTATGTTGCTTCTCTGAATAAACCTTTGTTCAACCTTCAATCCTGCCAGCAACAGATGTCTTGAAATTCTAGAGTTGGAAGGGAGAGATTATGTCTGCTGAGGAAAGATGATCTGATTGATGCCTGATCAGTAGCACCAGCACATGAGCCACAACTACCATAACCTCTCTTGTCCCCATTGTATACTCACGGATTCCATCGCTTTCATCACTACCATATCATCTGACCCCTACATAGACACCTTCCATTTAGGTCAGAAATGGAGGGCTTGAAAGTCCCTCTGTCTTCTTGTGTGCCACTTTCTTGTCAGGTTTCAGCTAAAGTGAAAACTGAATTGGATAGACATCACTGACATCTTTCTGCATTCATCAACAACATTTCCTCTGCAAAATTCACACTCCCCATAGTCACAGCAGATAGTAAACAGAACAGGGTGATCTAAATTCAGTGATTCGCACACGCCTTTCTGCATGTGAGGCTGTCCTCCTTGAATCTGCTTGGCCGGGCAGGCAACATCAGCATGAGAACGAACAAGGAAGACCATGTGCACGGCTTTCCTCAACGGAATATGGTTTCTTTATTGTCAATTATAAAGGATTCGTCAACTCGGCCATCGCTGCAAGCGCATCCATTGAACCCAGCTTGATACTGGTAGTTTTATCTCATCCTGTTGGTTCAGTGATCCCATCAGTACCACCCGTATACAACCAGTTGCGACCGCGACGGGCAACGACAGCGACCCATGCCACGACGGATCCGCGAAGTCAATATGCGGCAAGAGCTCATCCTGTCGTACACTGCACATTCACTGTAAAACGCCCCACACTGTTCAGGTTTCGGTTTCAGATTCAGAGGCACCGCTAATTTAGCAGTTTACTTAATGGGGTGGACTTGGGGTCGGACGTCCGACCAAAAAAGTTTGGATCGACGTCGCCCCAACCACGCATCAGCAGAAGCAAAAAAGTATAGCGAGCATGCAGCAGAATCAAAAGCGTAGCACATCAGGGGCATGCAAAATAACGAGCCTGCATGCAAAAAAAAACCAACGCCTCCTCTCTCTCCATGTTTTGCATGCGATGACGTCGTCGCTTTAAACGAAAATAACTTTTGACTGGGAGCTCCAATCGACAAACCGTTTTCACCAACATGGTCCTCACATTTTTACGAACAAAACAAGACCCATGTTGCTATATAAATTTTTACCGGAACAATCTATATATACTAATGGAACAATTAATTTGGACTATTGAAACAATACGTCTAATTTGATGGAACAACTTAATATTTGGCCTGCTGGAATAATAGGCTAAGCCCAATTGGAACAATATATTTGGTCCGATGGAACAACTTGCATACCTATTGAAACAGTGTATTTGATCTGCTGGAACAGTAAAAAAATGCCTACTAGAACAACAAGGTTTGCCTACTGAAATAATAATTTTTGTCCGCTGGAACAACAAGGTTTGCCTACTGGAACAATAAAAAGTTGTCTACTGGAACAATAAGGTTTGTCCAACTAGAACAGTTGAACTTTGCCTACTGGAACAATAACTTTTTTCTTCTGGAACAATAACTTTTGCCTTCTGGAACAAATAAGGTTTTGCCTACTGGAATAATAAAGTTTGCCTATTGGAACAATGAGTTTGGTCTGTTGAAAATCTATCTTGCCTGCTGAACAATGAGTCTAGCCTCTCAGAATAATCAATCTTGCCTGCTGGAACAATTTTTGTACCTGTTGCAACAATGTATTTGGTCTGCTGAAAATGATAGGCTAACCCAATTGGAACTATAGGCTTGGCCCAATTGGGACAATATGTATTGTCTGATGGAACAACTTGTATAACTATTGGAACAATATATTTGGTCTGCTGGAACAATAGGCTAACCCAATTGAAACAAATATATCTAGTCTGATGGGCCACAACTTGTATATCTACTGGAACAATCTATCTATACTAATGAAACAATTAATTTGGCCTGTTGGAACAATACGTCCAGTCTGATGGAACAACTTGGTATTTGGTCTGCTGGAATAATAGGCTAAACCAATTGGAACAATATGTCCAGTCTGATGGAACAACTTGTGTACCTATTGGAACAATGTATTTGGCCTGATGGAACAATAGGCTAAAAACCAATTGGAACAACATGTGTCTACCCCTGATGGAACAACTTGTATACCTATTGAAACAATGTATTTGGTCTGCTGGAACAATAGGATAAACCTGTGGGAACAATAGGTCTAGCCTGATGGAATAACTTGATGGAATAACTTGATATTTGATATGCTGGAACAATAGGTTAACCCCAATTGGAACAATGTATTTTGTCTGATGGAACAACTTGTATACCTATTGAAACAATGTATTTGGTCTGCTGGAACAATAGGCTAAAACTAATTGGAACAAATATGTCTAGCGATCTAATCTTATGAAACAATTTGTATATCTATTGGAACAATATATTTTGTCTGCTGGAACAAGCACGTGCATGCATGCACAAGCATGTTATTAGTGTCCGACTGATTAAGTTTGTGATTAGCCGACCAGGTGACTAGTGCGTGATGCATGTCTCATGGTTTGATAGCTAGCTTAGCTAGTTGGGCATGTTATTAGTGGCAAGTTTATTAAGCTTGTGATTTGTGATTATTTGGCCAAATGATTAGTACTTGTGATGTGACGTGATTTGCTAAATTAACCAAATCACTATGTTATGCATTGCGTATCGTGACTTGCTAGCTTACCTAGTTGGCTGGAGGAGCGTGTGCCTCTGCGCGTGAGAGCATGTGAGCGCAACTGTGCTCATTGCATGCAACATTGGGCCTTAGAGCGCATGGACCGGTGGAGTGCGCTGGGTTGCCTCCCGTACGCGCGGGCTGCTGGGCCAGGCGTCCATTTTCCTTACTTAATACTATCTTCGGTCACAAAAAGAAGTCACCATTAACTTTTGAGCACGTCTTTGATCATTCGTCTTATTCAATAAAGTTATGTAAATATCATTTATTTTGTTAAGATTTGGTTTATTATTAAATGTTTTTAAGTATGACTTATAATTTTACATATTTGAACTAAATTTTTGAATAAGATGAATGGTCAAAGACATGTTCAAAAGTCAACAACGACATCTTTTTGTGACCGGAGATAGTACTACTTTATCAATATAAATACAACATTAACCGTTGATTAGTTTTGTAATTATTTACAAGTCCTAATAAAATTATAGTATTATGGCATACGAATCTAAATTACATGCATGGTTCTTCACTAATCTAAATATGTAAAAATGGAATCCGCTTTAACTTCAGCTATCTCAAACTAATCGTATGTATTTGTAATAGGATGAACATTTTTTTACCCCAATGATTGGAGCAGCGACTTGTGAGTATATTCATGGCATTATTGCATTATTTTCTTATGAAGCTGCGGCACGCATGTTGATTTCTCCGATGACGCAAGAAGCCAGCTGATTCGCGGCTCGTGCCGGGTAATGTTACCATTGTTTACTCTATCTATGTATCTATCTAGGCAACATATGTATCTATTTAGGGAACCGACGAAATTACGACATTATTTTCGTCGGTTTCAATAAACCGATCAATGAAATTATGATCTTATTTTTGTCGGTTTTCTAGGCCGACGAAATTACTGTCGGCCGACGAAAACACTTTGTTTTCCTGTAGTGCCGGACATGATTTGATGGATCATATGCATGTATGGCCATGACGCCATGAGCCCAAAACGATCAGGTCCATCACTCAACAATCTTTTCTAGGCTTCTAGCTAACACCCTCGTGCCCCTTAGCTAGCTATATATAGCTAGGCTCGATCCCCAATCCCCATCGAACCAGGCTGCATGCACGTACGAGTACGACGCTACGTGCCATCCAACATCGCGCATCCACACGTGAAAGGATCTTGAAGATTCTGTCGATACTCATCTGATTCCTTGCACTGCTACCAGCTACGTACAGTGCGATCGAGATGTGCTTAGCAAGCTCGTGCTCGACCAGTGTGGCGGCCTCGACCCTTTCGCCTCATGCAGACATGCAGTGCAGGCGTGTCGCGGGCGAAGCTTCGCCTCGACCCGCGACCACGCATGAGCCAGAGGTACGGTGCGCGCGTGCTATTTGATGGCGCGCTCTCTCCGCGTAGCCGACGAAGGTGACCATGGCGCTGCTAATGATCGCCTTCTTTGATTCTCTTTTGATTCACGGTTCTACACGCTTCGATTGATAAAAGCCTTCGGAAAAAATAAAAAATTATTACTCCCTCCGATCACAAAAAGAAATCGCCTGGTTTTGTCCATATGAACGTCACCTGTATGCCATGTTGAAAGTCACCAAATCCCCATTCCCTCTCCTACATTTCCAACCCCATGATGCAGCTCTCTGTCCCCCTCCCTCTCTCCATCTCTGTGTGTGCACCGACCACCCCGAGCACAGCGATGGCGGGAGGAGGAGGCGATAGCAGCGGTGTGCTCCTGATTTTGCAACCCAACACTGTTGTCGCCCACCGCTTTCGCCACCATCCCATCAGATTGCTACTCTGTTGAACCACTGCCTGCGTCTCTCCTAATTCGGTCGAGTGTCACCCTAGCATTGTTGACCGGACCTTGCCATTGGAGCACCACCCCCATCAGATTGCTACTCTATCGGACCACTGCCTGCGTCTCTCTTAATTTGGTCAAGCGTCACCCTAGCATAGTCGACCGGACCTTGCCATTGGAGCACCGTCCCGCCTTCCTCTCTCTCTCTCTCTCTCTCTCTCTCTCTCTCTCTCTCTCTCTCTCTCTATCTTGCCTGGAGCGCTGCCCCTTGCCGTCTATGAAATGTCATCCCGCGGCCTATATCTTCCTCCAATTTTGGGTTAGTGGAGACAAAAGAAAGGGAGACGAAGCTAGAGAGAAAATGAGAGAAGGGGGAGGACGAAAATGAATGCGCCGCTCTCTCACTGACGGAGCGCCACCCCTTGCTATCAATGAACCGCTGCAAGTTGAATGAGTGAAGGGGGAGAAGAAGATGAATGCCACGTTAGTGCTTGCAAGTTGGCTTGGCTTGGCGTCCACGGCTACAAAATCTGCTATGTCGACATCCACTCCTCAAAACCACTTCCATGTCAGCATAAAACCATTCATTGACCGATCAAGGGACTAAATTGGGGTTTTCACAATACCACAATGACCGATTTCATCCAGTTTTACACCCCAAGGAGGCAAGGACCAATTTGGTGCTCGAGCCATAGTTCAGAGACCGAAATTGACACTTTTCCTAAACTTTTAAATTGCTTGTAGCCTCATCAGTCACATCCATTAATATTCTCAAAAAAAAAACTCATGCATAAATTTTTCCCGATGACTTTTGGATTTGTTCATTAACACATATGACTATAGGAGCAATGGATCGCAAAGTATGTCACTGAACGATGTGATTATGATCCTTGTGCATTTCTGGTAATTTTCAGCATCATATTGACTTATAAACAATGGTCATTTAGTTAGTTGATCACATTCACATGATTTGAAACTGGGTTTTTTATCAACTGGAAATGCAAATTGTCCAATAGTTCGGTGAGACCATGGAGAGAGAAAAGGATAAGGTCAGATGCTATCTGTTTGGTTTGTTATTGCCTAGCCTAATCTTTGCCGCGCCTTGCATTCTAAGTTGTGTGTTTGGTTTATTGCCACAACTGTGGCTTACCATATTTTCTTAACCTTTGATCCCACATATTATACTCATTTTTTTACCATACTTTGCCACAATTGTGGCGCTAAGGGCATGTTTAGTTTGAGTACTAATATTGCCACAATTTGTCTAACTTAACAAAGTTGCCTAAGCATAGTTCATAAAAATCTTAACCACGCTTTAGCTAGCCTAAGGAAATCTTGTCACACTTTTCTCACTCACTTACGTATAGGATCAACATAAAAAAATAGAAATCTTGCCACAAGTATGGCTATGAACCTAACACATACCTACTTTGGTCAAATTTGCCTAACATAAGGCATGACAAGTTATGGCAACCTTAGTCACCAATCAAATAGGCCCTAAATTTCTCCGCCTCACTTTTTGTGTCTGCCACACTTTGTCCAAAGATAGTTGTGGAATAGTTAGTAATGAACCAAACAGACTTACATGAGAATTGTTTATGCAAAGCATTTCTTGATCTGTCCAGCCAAACACAGATCCCCCTAAACTAATATCGTCAGAATGTACGTGTGTAATGCTTACAGAACGACCCGATGATTTATGCTGATTAAAACTAATCTGAACTCCGTTCGTGGTATGGATTGTACTGATGCGTGATGCACGGATTGCGAATCTAGTAGTGTAATTATAGGTTTCTTTTTTGGAAACTAATGGTTTGCTCCTCATAGTTGACTTTGAAACTTTTGTTTGAGGCTCTGACCTTGAAGCTTTGACTAATGCATTTCTTCAAACTAAACAACAGCTGATGATTGGTCTTATTTTAATCAGGGAGTCAGAAAAAAATCATATCCACCTTTATCCTATTATTAAAATTTGAGGTCGGATGAAATAATTGTGCTCTCAAATATCCACGGAAATTGATTGTGGCTTTAATTTCTACAACATGGAAGGCAGTGAAAATAACTATTCATCCTTCCAATTGGTGGTTCTGTACTTCAGATTAGATTAGTGCTATGTTGTTGTCAGGTGACATTAGGATAGTACTTTATGCGGCATAATGTTCAATCAGCTGTCTATTTTTAGTTGGAAGTTAAGTTTAGGTTTCTTCCCTTTTCAAGCTCAGTTAGCACAATAGAAATAACCTACACCTACCAAATGGTACCATCGTTTGCTCTATGTCATCCGTATGAACTCTTCCCCCAAACACGTAAGTAAAACATTAAAATATTTGTGTGAAAACCATGAAATCCTGCTATATGAAAGGTAAGTTCTATAATTGGCCGTTCGGCATAGCAAAGAAAGCTGTCCACTGAATTTTCTGAAAGGAAAAGAAGGCTAATGACAAAAATGGTGCAATGTTTCTTTCTGCCCTTGCTTACTAGTAAGACAAGAGTCCTACATTCCACTGTTCAGCTCAGCTCTCATTCAAACTTATAGACAAAAGGCGCAAAGCTGTAGTCCTAGTTTGGTCCTGTTCAAGTGTTCTATTTGTTTTTGTCGACTATGTTGCTTCTCTGAATCAACCTTTGTTCAACCTTCAATCCTGCCAGCATGTAACATCCCAAATTTTAAAATCAATTTGGCACGTTAATAATTTCCTAAATTGCATAATTTAAAATCGCAAAATAATCATGGCATATTGCATCATGGCATCATCAATGTATGCCTTGCATTCAAATTGGAAAATTGATTTAAACCTTTTCAAAGCATGCACCCTTGGTGGAGAAATTTAATATTTGTTAAAAATGCATATATTATATTTCTTTTAAGCCAATCCCAGAATCATTAATTTAATTTGTATTTAAAAAGGCTATTTGAAAATGAAGGTTCTTGGGAAACCAGAAAAATTTAAAAGAAATCTTATTTTTCCCTCGGCCCGTTTCCCTCTTTCCTTTTCTTTTTCCCACCTCTTCTCTCATCCTCTGTTTGGGCCGAAGCCGAGCCGGCCCATTTCTTTTTCCTTCCTTTCTCTTTTTCCCCGCGCCTTCTTTCCTCCTCTGCCTGGGCCGCCGTGGCCGCATCGGCCCAATCCGCCGCAGCCGGTTTTCCCTTGCGCCCGTGAGGCGTTGCGCCGTGGTTCGCCGACAGGTGGGCCCGCGTTGTCAGCCCCTTCTCCCTCTTCCTCCCCTGTTTCTTCCTCCTCTGTTCACCGGTCGTCGCCGCTATTACTCCTCTCTCCCGCCAACGCATGGGCTCGTCCTCCCACGCGATCGTTTCTCCCGATCCTTCCCTCCGGACCCTCTTTACTCCCTCTGCCTCTCGGGTCTTGTCACCGGCTATCTCGCCTTGATGCCATCGCATCCGAGCACAAGGCCGTCACGCCTCTGGCCGGAATTGGCGCCGGTGATTGCTACCTCGCGCGCCGCGTTAAATGCCCGGGTGGAGCGTGCCTATAAAAAGGGCACTGCTACCCTTTTGCCCTTGTTCCTCACTGCCGCCGTGTCTTTTGCCGGAGCTAGAGCCGCGCCGTCACCGCTGCCGTGGTCCCGCCATCGTTGCCACGCCGTCGGCCATCCTCTCCGCCCGGTGAGCTCACCGAACGCTTCACTCTCTTCCATTGTCGCTCTCGGCTGAAGGAATCGAGCTTTGGGGTCCGTTTATCGCCGGTGCCGCGGACGCCGTGAGTTCTGCCGCCGTGCTCAGTCGCGCCGCCGGTCCCGACCACCTTTAGGGATGTTTAAACCCTCTTCGTGTCCACCTCTCTCGTGTCTCGCACCCCGCGCGGTTAATTGGCTCGCGGTGATCGGAATCGTCACCATCGTGCGCATCGCCGCCGCCGCCGGGAGCCTCCCCTGTTTTCCCCTTGTGTTGCCACTGCGGTGCCACTGACTGGTGGAGCCCACCTGTCGGGTCGTTCTGCCCCTCCCCCGCGCGGTGCCGAGCGCGCCTCGCTGCTAGGCCGTGAGCCGAGCCGGCCCATCGCCGAAGAGGCCGCCGTTCTTTTTATTTTCCCTGTTTTTGGTTTTAAACCACTAATTATTATCCAAAAGCTTTATTAAAAATGATTGCTGTATTGTAAAAATTCTAGAAAAATTCTTACAAATGCTTTAATAGTTTCTGAACGCAGGAAAAATTATATATATGCATGTCATACATATAGAATTCATTTTTGATTAAATAGCTAGCCTAGAAGCGCATCATTTCATGTGGGCATATTTTTGTTCTACTGCAGTTTCTTAAAAAGCATTTGCATCAAAAATAATTTATTGATGATTGTTGTATTGTTTGCATATGCGTGTGCGCGTTTATAAGGTCAAGCTCCCGAAGACCCGATCGTCGACGTCCCCTTCGTTTTCCCCGAAACCGATCAAGGCAAGTCCCCCTTTGATCATATTGTGAAGCCATTTTCGGTTATTTAGAAAATGTTTACTAGACTTGAAAATATGCATGCTAGTTTAAAGATGATAAATACCGTATTTACTAGACTTAGATATTATGCCAAATAGAAAAGGTAAGAGATATGTTAGGTTTAAACCTAAGGCTAAAAATATGGATTTGCTTATATTTAAATATCTTGTTGTGGTAGGATAAAATGCTTAAAAGTCATTTATGCGGAACGATTCAATCATTTGTGTGAAATGAGATGTTGTTGAGAAATGTTTGGGAAAGGATGATTTAAAGATAGCGCATCAAGGGTGATGCTTAGTAGGAAATGATTTTCCTCTTACCCCAAAATCTTTCCGACTAGGGAGATATTGTGTCAGTTGGTGCAGTATGGCACC